>MU732968.1:0-64869 GCA_026770625.1 Nicotiana glauca | reverse complement strand
CAATTATTCTTGAATCCATCCTTTTCAATCATGACATTATACAATTATAGGGTCACAACACCAATTCATGTAAAGTACCAATCACAACAAGAATCCAGAGTTCAATCTTACCACATTTAGACAGCCACTTTCTTCACTTCCAAACATCTTTGTACATTACCAACAACTAGACACAATCAGTCAAATACTTTGGGTACACATAAGAATAATTTGGAGGATCAACCATAACGGGTTTTCTCACACAATTCGGCATCAAAATCTCAATTTAAACTTGACTTGAAGTCTAGGTATTTTAGCACATAGTTCCCATTATTCACATATATTCATTTACCAATAATAACATATTAAATACATTGAGGTACATACTTCACATATATTCTTTCAACTCCGAAATTCTTTTAAATAATGAATACTACATAAATCAAATTTTGGACATACAACATACATAGGGACACCATGGGAGCTCAATTTATAAAAAGAGGGAGTTTTAGCCGTACATACCTCAAATTCGCCCCTTAATGATACTAGAATGCTCCAATATACTTAAGCAATTTCAATTTACAATACAATATTCAACAAGACCAATATTAGTAACAATTTCCATAACTTATGCCATTTAGGCATATTATCAAACACCTTGTAGGTATAGATATTTACACCTCATAACTATGGTGTTGATTCATCCAACTATCACCATTAACCAACAATTCACCCTACCATCATTCTTAACCAATTTTATAACTTCCAACAACATATATATACGACCATTCATTCATACCCAACCATCAACCTTATTAGTTAACTCATTTCACAATCTCTACAACCAACACAACCTAGGTTAGGCACTTATAGCTTTCAATCATCATCCCATGAGTTCTAATATATCTATCATACATAAATAATCACCATAGAGTAGTTGGAGATGATAGATATACCTCTTGTAGTAAGAATCTTGAGAATTCCCACTTGAAGTGTTCTTGGTCAATTTAGGGATTTGAAGGAAGATCTAAGGATTTTCAAGATTAATCCTTGTTAATAAAAGTGATTAGGAGTAGTAATCAATTCAAAATTCTCCAAAAACCTTACCTTGGATTTGGGATGAGTTGAAGGTCTTGAGAGAGTGGAAGAAAACCCTCAATGTTCGTCCAAAATAAAATGGGGAAATGAATCCCGAAATGAGGATATATGGCTATTTCGGGCGCCACAGGTGGCGCTGGGCGCTGTGTGTGGCGCTGATTCCAGTGGCTCAAAATCCCTGGTGCCACAGCTAGTGCCCGGCGCTACTCTGGGCGCTAGCGATGGAAGGGACACAAAAAGGGTCATAACTTTCTGTATACACCTCCAAATGACGAACGGTTTGTTGCGTTAGAAACTAGACTCAAAGGGCTTTAATTTGATAGGTTGTGTATCACACAACTTATATAACTGGAGGTATGATCGCCCAAAGTGATGCCTTATGCACACTCATTTACAACTTTCGTCTAATATGAAATTTTCCAACTTGGCTTACTTAGGCCTCTCCTTAGACCCCAAATAATTTGGAATAAGACTTATACACTTTTTACCATATCCAATTGATATCCATAATATCATAAATCCTTATTTGCACATGAAGTTCAGTTCCTTCTTCTTATCCCTGTACTATTCCACCAACCTCCTAATAAGGTGGATAGATTCTGTAGTGGAGCGGCCGGACATTGTCATGCCCCAAATTCGAGGGACATGACCGGCCCTCGACCGGGTATCCCCAGTCAAGCGGACCTGGGTGCCTTTCCTATCCCACGTGTTACCCCCACATTTTCATTACTTAATAACCAAGTGAAATAGCCATTCATAATTGAGAACACCTTTTATTACAAAACGTACACAACATACATGGTTCTCAGCGTGGTTTACATCTTACACTGCCCAATATACAAAATACAAATTTACATAAGTTTGCAACCCACATTTACTGTCTACGGAGCCTCTAAGGATACAAAAGGGTGATACAATACTTGCCGGTAACAAGGCTCCGGCTATACCTTACACTAAAAACCAAAACAAGACTCCGAAATAAAAAGCGGCATGAGCCACTCAAGGCCCTGAGAGGAAAGGGGATCACCAATACATCTGACGGAAAATGAAGGGGAGCTACGATCGGTAGACTGGAGTAAATGCTATGGATCCACCTACAATCATGACAAGAATGTAGAGCCCCCGGCAAAAGGGACGTCGGTACATATGAATTTTACTGGTATGTATGAACAAACCTTGCCCTAAGTAAACTCATACCATACACAAGTTGCAAGCAATAACAGAATCAACAATCGAATACACAGTTAAGGAACAATCAAGCAAAACAAGTCTACAATCTCTCCTTTTTCCCTTCAATATTTCCACATCAATGATTTCACAATTTGATACACTAGTAGAGAACAATAATAGAAGTAGCAACCAAACACACATGAAAGGAACAATCAAGCCAAACAAGTTTACAAACTCTCCTTTTCCCTTCCACATTTTCACATCAATGATTTCACAAGTTGCTCATATTTTGTTTCAATAGTGATTTCGATCACTTTCCACCCTTATTACCTCGGCCACCCTTGTCACCACAACCCAAAACTTATTTCTCCGTGTTGCGGCGTGCAACCCGATCCCACCGTACAGTTTCACTTCACAAACAACACAACAACAATAAACAATTCACAAACATCAACAACAATACTTCTCAAGAAATAATAACAACAATATTACAAGTGTTTCCATAACCATCAATACTATTTTCCATCATTTTCAACAATTCATATGCAATTTATGTCACCACAATAATTATCCACAATAAGCCAAGCATGTTATTTCCGCAATTGTTCCAATTGTATCATTTACGGTTTCCTTCCATCATTTGTTTCTCAACTCTTACCACATAACACTTTTACAATCACGCATTTAGTTTGTTGCTAAATAATTGCAGCATTATATCAGAAGACTTAACCACAAACACTCAAATCAAACCAATCACAAGAATTTCACAAGTAGTCCACATAGATATCACGTACCAAATAGTCGTACATCAAACAAGGTGACTCTACAAAGGTCAAAGTTAGCCATACATACCTTCCTTGAGCTTTCCTTTAATTACTACGATATATCGAAAAGTCTAGCAACTTCAATCTATTTTGAGACATAACAAAATTAACACAAATTAGGAAGGTATTCATGATTTCAGCTCATTTGAGCATTTTATCAAATACTAGTTGAGCATCTTAATTATTAACTCTCTTTTACAAGGTTTCTTCATTCTCCAACCAAATCTTTACTTAATTATGTTCAATAATCTCCCCATAAACCTAATTTGTGCATGCATGAGTACAAAATATTAATACACCCAAGAATCACACCTGAATAACCCATCTTATACCCCAAACTCGAAATTAAAGTCTAGGGTTTAGAACCTTACCTCTTAGATGAAGAACTTGCGGTTGGCTTCTTTGATTCTTAAAGGTTGATGCAAGGTTTGGATGATTATGAAGCTAGACCTCTCCTTTCTCTCTCTATATGCTCTTCCCTCTCTCTAAAATCAGTAAGAAATAACCCTAAAATGAACCCCTAAGCCTATATATTGAAATAGGGTCGGGTTATAAAAATTAGAAAATTAACCCTCCGATGTCAACTCTGCTATAGCAGAATGGACCGTATAATGAACACGCGGGCCGCAGAATGCACCGCAAAATTGGTGCCCAAAACTGGGCTACAGTTGTTCAATCTGCAGTTTGATTTACGATCGCAGTTTAAAAATGCGGATCGTATAATTGACATTGAGATCGCAGATCTGACATGACACAGGATCGCATTTTCCATCCTTTGGTAATTTGATCATAACTTTGTGTATGAATGTCCAAATGATGAACGGTTTGAAGCATTGGAAATTAGACTCAAAGACCTTTCATTTTTTATACTATTCACCACATAAAACCTTATACATATTTAGATATTCTCATTTAAAGTGGATCCTTGTGCGAATCCATTTGGAATTTTAGTCTATTACGAAAATTTTCCCATTTGGCATACACTTAGGCTTCCATTTGGACCTCACATCACTTACCATAAGACTTATACTCATATTTACCAAGTCTAATTGATGTCCACCATGTTAATAGCACATAAAATATAATAATTAGCCTATGTGGCACCACAAAATCCTAGATTTCTTAGCGAAATTTTCTGGGGCCTTACATTCTCCCCCCCCCCCAGGATCATTCGTCCTCGAATGAGGAGTAGAGTCTTCCCCAAACACTTTAGCATCACACATATCTTTTTTAATCTACCTCAAGTCCCTAAATTTTGAATAACTCCAAAATTCTTCAGAAATTTCGGTAGAGTCTCCTTTGTAACTAGGCCTATCCACCTATCAGAGAACCACCAAAACCATCCTAAAAACATATCCACAACTCGGCAATGTACCATAATGTATATATCAATATCAATAACCTCACCATTATAGGAACCACATTAACACAACGATACCTAGACATGGACCGCACATTTTAAAATCATAACACCTAGAAGGTACTTTTCAAATCAAAGCCAACTGCTCAAGAGAAAATATTTTATTTCCACAACACTCTCGGCCTTCAATGGCCTCTTATATTTACAGACTTCGCCAGAATACATTCACAAGAATAATTTCGTCCCCTAAACTTACTTAACGAGGATAACAAGTAGATATTTCACATAAGCTAACTATCCACTAACTTCACCTTCAATAATTTCCACCGGAATGATACACAATTGATCTCCACTTACTTTCTTGGACATAGACATGTGAATCCACAAAATATATGGTGAACAACTATGGGGACACTTCATACTTCGGGTGCGGCCTAATGTGGAGTACATTTATGCAACCTTTATTATCAACTCACATAACATCTTTAGAGGAAAATATTGAGAATAGCTTGCTCACCCTCCAAACTCTAAATCTCTAGGTGAACACTCACACTAAACCCTTGATGACCTTCAACAATTACTCTAAGATGTGTTATCATAAACTTATCATAAAATTACCTATCGAACATATGGGATCACATGGGGATACTTCTTCTTTGACATGTTTAAACCTTCAATACCCAATAGATCTAATACAGTAAGGAACAACAGATTTTAAGATTGGGCTTGGAATAATTCAGGAATCCATTTAGGCATTGAGCAGAGCATTTCATGAGGTTACATGCTAAGAGACACGAGGATTTCTATTGATAATGCTGATATGGTTAATCATTGAGACGACATCAACTATTAGGAAATTAAGGCATCAAGGTAACTCATACATTGGCAATAGTAACCATTAAGGAGGAATATTCAAGTACGCGAACCAGTCGTTTCCTGGTGTGTAGGGAAAATCCATTTATCAAGAATGAGAATATTCTGGCACCTTGAATGCGACATGGGTTGCAAAACACATGAAGTTGAATTACACTCTTAATGTTAACTGACACAAGGAATCTATGCCACAAGCCCACAATGATGAAAATAAGTGGAACATTTATGAGATTATCATTCTTCAAACAGCTTAAACCTTCGTGATAATTGATCATATATGAGGAAACTAAAAAATACGACCACTTTTCTTTCAAATCAACATGTTCATTATGAGCTCTCCATAGGTTTTGACTTGAAAAAGGAAGTGTCATATTGACACATAGAAGGGCATGTTCTCTCATGGTTATCGTACAAGTGTTGGGAACTAGCACAATGAATTCACTAAATAGGAATACAATTAACACATTGTGGAGACATAAGGAGAAATAAACATTTGTTGTAAGCTACATACTTCTGCTATATTACCCCCAGACTGCATTGCAAGACCACATCATTGGCAACCACAATACTAGAAACCAAGTGAGCTACTTGCTACGGGATGTCTCGAGTGGACACGAAAATCATGGCGATACAAGATCTTCGTGTGATGGAGATGTGAGGATCTCAATTTTTATTTTTTTGAAAAACTTTATGTACACGGTGACCATTTCGATTGACATGCACTCATGTTATAGGTGTTAAGGCATGCTCTTATGTTACTGGACAGTGAGAAGCTTTCATGATGATACTCGCAAGAGAGTAGAGTGAATGTTCGAACCATATATGCCATATACACCAATAAGTAAAAAAAATAACTCCAGAAGAATCGCAATACTGGGATGCTTTACATGGAACTTGACACCACATAGGTAAACTTTACAATGGTGCATGTATAGGCACAAATGAGCAGATGTTGTCCATTTGAATAAAACATTTCTGTAAGAAATACATCGGGAATAGTCCTTTGTTGAGAATTTAGGAAAAGAAAGTGGGAAGTATCAATAGTGTTACAACTCAATTCACAAAAAAACAGTTATAGAGCTCAATTCCATGGGAGGCTGTAAGTAATAGAACTGTGATCAGAAGACTTTGTGAATAATACGTCTCATTCAAAGAGCAGGTGCATGCAATGTTTTATGACTTAGATTCTTTTCAATAGTATATCTATGCAAGGATAAGGAAATCATAAGGGTTTAACAAAAGCTTTAAACAATCACCACATTACCAAATAAAAGGCATCACATAGCTTTCACATAATTTCCATACCTCTAAGCTGCATTTCATAGCCCTTCCATAGGGCTCACATATAAAATTATACACCTATGCCTTTCATACAATAATAAGGGAATCATAAGTACAAATCAAACACTTTAAATGATCACCACATAATCAAATAAAAGAATCATGCCATTTTCACATATATTAGTTCGTCGGCACTTGGAGCCACAATTTTCACATCATCATTGGCACTAGGCCACATTTCATAACACAATCTCTTCTTTCCCGCATTTTATATTATTTCCACATAGTTTGACATAATATATGCAGCTCCAATTTCAATTAAAGGTCTTAGCATTTTAATACATGATTTATATTGCTTGCACCCTTTTTAAGTTGTCATAATAGCATATTGACCATATTTGAATGTATCTTTCACAAACATCGGGTCACAACACCAATTCATGTAAAGTATCAATCACAGCAAGAATGCAACATTTTGTCGTGCCACATTTACACAGTCACTTACTTTACTTTCAAACATATTTATACATTACCAACAACTAGACACAAGTAATCAAATACATTTGGTACAGATAGGAACAATTGGGAGAATCAACCATAACGAGTTTTCTCACACAATTTGGCATCAAAATCTCAATTTAAACTTGACTTGAAGTCTAGGCATTTTAGCACATAATTCACATTCTTCACATATCCTCCTTTACCAAGAATAACATATCAAACACATGAAGAAGTACCTCCCACATATATTTTCACAACAATAATTCGCTTAACATAACAAAACGAGTATTGCATCACTTATATTTTGAACTTACGATATTTACGCGAGCACCATTGAAGCTCTATTTCTAAAAGGTGGGGTTTTAACCATACATACTGATGATATACTACATGATATAGTGGTGCAGTGACATTAGTTGGAACAAGGGTACTCTCCTTAACAACAAGTTCTACCAATCACTCCATTGCTCAACACATTCTCCTAACAAGTCCTTGGGTAATCCACTCGGACTCAATGGTGGGATAAATCCCTCCTTACATGCTTCAAATTCACGGATTATGGTATGGATATTACCAATCTTGAGAGTAATACTTAGAGAGGAAATTAGCTCCCTATCTTGAGCCATATCGCACGATCTGGAATATCAAAGAAGGGTGAAATTCCTAAATGTACAAATAGCTTCAAACATATAGATGTGGTCGACAACACACCGATAAGAAGGACTCTATTAGACACGGCTCCGAGACATCCTAGGACACTTTACAACCTTAGGCTCTGATACCAAGTTTGTCACACCCCAAATTCGAGGGACATGACCGGCGCTCAACCGAGTATCCCCAATCAAGCGGACCTGGGTGCCTTTCCTATCCCACGTGTTACCCCCACATTTTTATTACTTAATAACCAAGTGAAATAGCCATTCATAATTGAAAACACCTTTTATTACAAAACATACACACCATACATGGTTCTCAACATGGTTTACATCTTACACCTCCCAATATACAAAGTACATACTTACATAAGTTCGCAACCCACATTTACTATCTACGGAGCCTCTAAGGATACAAAAGGGTGATACAATAATTGTCGTTAACAAGGCTCCGACTATACCTTACACCAAAACCCAAAATAAGACTCTGAAATAAAAAGCGGCATGAGTCACGCAAGGCACCAAGAGGAAAGGGGCTCACCAATACATCTGACGGAAAATGAAAGGGAGCTACGATCGGTGGACTGGAGTACCTGCTATGGATCCACCTACATTCATGACACGAATGTAGCGCCCCGGCAAAAGGGACGTCAGTACATTTGAATTGTACTGGTATGTATGAACAAACCTTGCCCTTAGTAAACTCAAACCATACACAAGTTGCAAGCAATAACAGAATCAACAATCGAATACACAGTTAAGGAACAATCAAGCCAAACAAGTCTATAATCTCTCATTTTTCCCTTCAACATTTCCACATTAATGATTTCACAATTTGATACACTAGTAGAGAACAATAATAGAAGCAGCAACCAAACACACATGAAAGGAACAATCAGGCTGAATAAGTCTACAAACTCTCCTGTTTCCCCTTCCACATTTTCACATCAATGATTTCACAAGTTGCTCATATTTTGTTTCAGTAGTGATTTCGATCACTTTCCACCCTTATTACCTCGGCCACTCTTATTACCTTGGCCACTCTTGTGACCACAACCCAAACCTTATTTCTCCATGTTGCGGCGCGCAACCCGATCCCACCATACATTTTTACTTCACAAACAACACAACAACAATAAACAATTCACAAGGATCAACAACAATACTTTTGAAGAAATAACAACAACAATATTACAAGTTTTTCCATAACCATCAATTCTATTTTCCATCATTTTTAACAATTCATATGCAATTTAAGTCACCACAATAATTATCCACAATAAGCCAAGCATGTTATTTCCACAATTGTTCCAATTACATCATTTACAGTTTCCTTCAATCATTTTTTTCTCAACTCTTACCACATAACACTTTGACAATCACGCATTTAGTTTATTGCTAATTAATTGCCCCATTATATCGGAAGACTTAACCACAAACACTCAAAACAAACCAATCACAAGAATTTCACAAATAGTCCACATACATATCACGTACCAAATAGTCGTACATCAAAAAAGGTGACTCTACAAACGTCAAAGTTAGCCATACATACCTTTCTTGAGCTTTCCTTTAATTACTACGATATTCCGGAAACTCTAGCAACTTCAATCTATTTTGAGACATAACAAAATTAACACAAATTAGGAAGGTATTCATGGTTTCAGCTCATTTGAGCATTTTATCAAACACTAGTTGAGCATCTTAATTATTAACTCTCTTTTACAAGGTTCCTTCATTCTCCAACCAAATCTTTACTTAATTATGTTCAATAATCTCCCCATAAACCTAATTTGTGCATGAATGAATACAAAATACTAATACACCAATAATCACACCTCAATAACCCATCTTATACCCCAAACTCGAAATTAAAGTCTAGGGTTTAGAACCATACCTCGTATATGAAGAACTTGCGGTTGGGTTCTCTGATTCTTAAAGGTTGATACAAGGTTTGGATGACTATGAAGCTAGCCCTCTCCTTTATCTCTCTATATGCTCTTCCTCTCTCTAAAATAAGTATGAAATGACCCTAAAATGAACCCTAAAGCCTATATATTGAAATGGGGTCGGGTTATAAAAATTAGAAAATTAACCCTCCGATGTCAACTTTGCTATAGCAGAATGGACCTCAGAATGAACATGCGGGCCTCAGAATGCACCACAAAATTGGTGCCCAAAACTGGGCTACACTGGTTCAATCTACTGTTTGATTTGCGACCACAGTTTAAAAATGCGTACCGCATAACTGACATTGAGATCGCAGATCTGACATGACACAGGATCGCATTTTCCAGCCTTTGGTAATTTGATCATAACTTTGTGTATGAATGTCCAAATAACAAACGGTTTGAAGTGTTGGAAACTAGACTCAAAGACCATTCATTTTTATAATATTAACCATATAAAACCTTATACATATTTATATATTCTAGTTTAAATTGGATCCTTGTGCGAATCCATTTGGAATTTTAGTCTATTACGAAAAATTTTCCATTTGGCATACACTTAGGCTTCCATTTGGACCTCACATCACTTACCATATTTACCAAGTCTAATTGATGTCCACCATGTTAATAGCACATAAAATATAATAATTAGCCTACGTGGCACCACGAAATCCTAGATTTCTTATCGAAATTTTCCGGGGCCTTACAGGCATGAACCCAAACTGATTATCGGATATAGATGTCGTCTTCCTCACCCTCACCTCTACCACCCTCTCCTAGACTTTCATGGTATGGCTAAGTAACTTGATACCCCTATAATTGTTACAATACTGGATATCACCTTTGTTCTTGTACAACGATACCACTGTACTCGACCTCCATTCCTCTGACATCCTCTACGTCCTAAAAATTACATTGAACAACCCAGTCAGCCATTCCAATCCTGCTTTACCCACACACTTCCAAAACTCAACCGGAATTTCATCTGGCCCAGTCGCTCTACCCGTACTCGTCTTACGCAAAGCCCCCACGACCTCCTCCACCTTAATGCGCACACAATACCTAAAATCTCAGAGACTCTCTGAATTCCCCAAGTCCCCTAGCACTATATCCCGGCCCCCCTCCTCATTTACAATACCATAAAAGTACGTCTGCCATCTCTGCTTAATCTGGGACTCTCCCATCAATACTCTACCATCCTCGTCTTTGATGCACCTTACTTGGTCCAGATCCCAAGCCTTCCTCTCCGTCGCTTTAGCCAGTTGAAACAACTTCCTGTCCCTTCCTTTATCCCCCAATTCCTCGTATAGACGGCTAAATGCTGCATTCTTAGCCTCCATCACCGCCATCTTTGCCTCCTTCCTAGCCACTTTGTACCTCTCTATATTTACTCTCCTCTTATCCTCGCTTGTGATCCCTGCCAACTTTGCGTACGCTATCTTCTTCGCCTCCACTTTACCTTGGACTATGTCATTCTACCACCAGTCTCCTTAGTGCCTTCCAGAAAAATCCTTGATACACCTACCACCTCTCTCGCCAGCTCCCTCACATAGTTCACCATCATTGACTACATAGTGCTCGCTTCTCTACTACTCCTCCAAGCTCCCACAGTGGATAACCTCACCTCCAACTAATGGGATTTATACTTGGTTAAAGCTCCCTATCTAATCCTCGATTGGCCATGAGCATACCTTTTCTTCCTCTTCATCATAATGCTGATGTCCATCACTAAGAGCCTATGCTGAGTCGTGAGGGTCTCTCACCCGATATCCTTACAATCCTTGCACAACCCTCTATCGCACCTTCTGAGGAGAAGTTAATCGATATGAGTCTTCACTGCCAAACTTCGGAAAGTAACCAGATGCTCTTCCCTCTTCAGAAAAGTCGAGTTCGCAGTCACCAGCTCGAAAGCCTTAGCAAAGTCTAATAGCGAGGTACCTCCTCCGTTCCTATCCCCAAGGCCAAAGCCACCATGCACCTTGCCATAACTACCAGCAGCTGCCCCAATATGGCCATTAAAATCCCCTCCAATAAATAACCTTTCAGTAGGTGGAATACTACGCACAACATCGTCTAAGCCCTCCCAAAAGCGCCTCTTAACATCCTCATCCAAGCTCGCTTGCGGCGCGTAAGCGCTAACTACATTAAGTGTACACTCACCAATCACCAACTTAATAAGCATTAGCCTATCATTCACTCGCCTAACCTCAACCATAGACTCTCTAATATCCCTATACACCAAGATACCCACTCCATTATTAACCCCATGACTATAGACAACCACAACTTATACCCGTCTTCATTCCTTCCCTTCGACCCTGCCCACCTAGTCTTCTGGAGACAAGCTATATTAATCTTTCTCTTCTGGAGAATATTTGCCAACTCAATAGACTTACCCATCAGCGTGCCTATGTTTCACGAACCGATCCTTAATCTACAAGCTCCCTCTTTCCCCTTACCTTCCTTTCCTCTTGTCCCAACACATGACCTCCTCTCCACCCCCCTTCTCACCCATTTCAATATATGCTATGATTTGATAAAAATAGATTCTTTGAAACTACTATTCTATGAATCTATTTTTGAAGTATCAAATATTTTGGGAGTTACTTGTGTTCACCGAAATTGACTTCGGATATATTGTGTTCGTCGTCATAAAACTACACGTGTCGGTGTAGGCTTAGATGGCCACTTTGTGGTATAGACTACAGTAGAGTGCTCTCCATTGAGAGAGTATTATTTTGTGTTATTATTAGCATGACTAAGTCAATTCGTACAACACTACGATGAGATGACCTGAGCAAGTAGGGTATATGATACTTGCCGCTAGGTACATAGCCTAGTTGACTTTCTTATGTCGGTGATGGTATAATACTCCCAGTGAAAGGTAGGAATGATTTTCTTATGTTTAGGCCTAAGGAGCCGAAAGCAATTTTGATGACTTAAAGCATATGTAATGATTTTGTACGATTTATCCAAAATCTTATATTGATGTAAATATTTTAAAATTTTATATTGTGGGTTATAATTCACTTGCTTGTTATATAAAATAACAATGGTCATGAATCGATAAAATTTCTTATCATTTTATATCAAATATTGGTTTATTTATTTTGATAAAGTTTGTCCCAAGAAATTAATTTAGGGACAGTCTATGACACTTATTGAGTACCGCTGTGGTGTACTCGGCCGCTAGGGACCGCCATCCAAGGCCTTGCTTACTTTATATGTTTCAGGATGATGTATGATACGTGGAATTCAGTCAGACCAGGATGACTCTCTTTCCGAGGTATTATGAAGTACCACTTTTATTTTGTGTAGTTATCATGTTCTTCCTTATTTTATTTTGCTGGAATTACTCCAACCGTTGGTTCTATTCTTTTGTATAGAGGCTCCATAGATAGTTGTGAAAGGTTGTAGTAACGGGGTTGTACACGACATTCATGAAGTATATTTATTTTACTTAGTCTCATTGTTATTATCATGAAAGCGCGTCATGTGTGATTTTGAATTTGAAAATATTTTATCATTTAACTTGAAAATGTATAAGATTTTCATGGAGCTTTCGTAGTTAAATTGGTTTTCATGCATATGATTTGGGTGTATCACATGCTTTGGTTCGCTCTGGTCGGGTAGTGCGCCGGGTGCCGGTCACATAATTTTGGGTCGTGACAATGCTATTCTTGAAATGCTTGCACTCCTATTTGTTGATTTAATTGCTTATGTCATATTAGAAGTTGATAAAAGAATTGTAAAAGGTTAAACTCACCTCCTTGAAGTTGTGAATGGAACACTTGACTATAAATGAGAATTTTTGTTTTATTTGAACTTTTTTCTATTTGTGGAGGGGGTCGAATGCCTCGGTATCATATAGATGCATCTATGGTTCGCGCCATTCGACTCTCGGTAGTGCACAGTTTAAATATTATGTTGGATCGGACCGTACGACCTCGGCATAATTTGCGCATGATAAATCTTTGGAACTATTCATAATTGATATTGCTTAAATGCCTTGAGGTACAAACTGCTAAATGATGATAATAAACTCGGGACTTAAAGTTTGTGAAAGAAGTATTTACTATCTCCTATTATTGAGTTTTCGTTATTATTCATGCAAACCATGCTTAGTATAAAATTTTGATATGTCATATTTAGCCCTATTAAGTGTCAAGGTCGACCCCTCATCACTACTTCTTAGAGGTTAGACTGGATACTTACTACATGTTGTTTATGTACTCATACAACTCTTTTGTACTTAATTGTACATGATTTGAGGCGGGTACATCTGGTTACCAGTCCAGCGCACATATTTGATTCCTGCTACGAGACTACACGGTGATCTGCTCTTCTAAGCCGTACTGCAGTAGTCGAAGTATATATATATATATATATATATATATATATATATGTCTATTTCATTTCAGACGGTAGATTAGTATTCTTTTCTATGTTCTGCTAGAATGCTCATACACTTGTGACTCCTGGTCTTGACACACACTAGTAGACTTGTGGTTTTTGGGTTGTATTTCTACAATTATGATTCCATTTAGCTGGTTTTGTTTGATTATTTAAAATCCCTTATTATCCAATCTTTTTTTTATATAAGGAAAGTTATTTACTTGAAAAACTTGTAAAGAAAATGGGAAGTCACTAGATTGTTCACTGTTGGCTTGCCTAGCAACAGTATTGAGTGCCATCACGCCCTAAAATAGAATTGGATCGTGACATATAGGTTGAATACGACACTTCAAAACCAGTAGTGGCTGACAACAATGAGAGGCATTTAATGCGTCAATATCCAAACCGATATGAGGTTTCAGTATCCACTTGTCGCTGATGTCATGGTCAGGTTCATCGCTTACGTCATGACCCATCGAGATGGAAATGGAAAAGGTCATATCTTTACTTATCGCTTTCTCTACGAGAAATGAGGGGGCTACTTGTATACGGTCAAAATCAGGCTTGCCCCGAAATAAGGCAGGCCAAGGTTCAACCCTATGTTATAGCGGACAGCAGTGTAAAGTTAGATTATCGAGTTCGAGACCCAACGACCGATTAAGATCGATATCGGCCAAGAACGGAGCCAGGTAGGATAGAGATCGAGCAAGATCGAGGGAAGCCTACCGAGCCATATAACTAAAAACCAAAATATCGGCAAGGATCACAGCGAAAATCTTAGCACGTATTGAGAAGAGGCCGATTAATTAGCCAATTATGGGATTTCTTACTGTATTTAGAATTGCACCAAGAGTAGGATTCCCTACTATATAAAAGGGGTTCTAATCAATTGTAAAATATATTATATTCACACCATACAAAGCAATATACTATTATCTGAGCTTTCTAAGCTCTCAATGCTCTGCTATTATTTCATAAATCACACTGCTCGTTTCTTTGGTTCGTGTTACGACCCAAAATCCGACCCGGTCGTGATGGCACCTATCATGGAACTAGGCCAGCCACTTACTTCCTTTTTCCCATTTTATCCAATTATTTACATACGAAAAACATCAATTTTCAATACAAAATTTAACATTTAGAGGTTTTAAATTTCCCATAGAGGAACTGTTTCCTGTGTCTGCGGCCGTTGCAGCTAAACTAATGGAGGAAGGAGGAGAAGAGGGGGGACCGCCATCCTGCTTGAAACTTTACTGCTTGAGTTATATAGATGACTGCGAGAATATAATAGAAATGTCTAAAATAGTGGAATAAAACACGATCCCCGACCTTGGGTGTCACTAGTCATGAGCAAACTAATACAACTGTCTGAAAAATACAAGTCTAGGATAGTCAGAATACATAAAATAAGTAAAACTAGAGGAAGATAGGAAAGGAGAAGGCGGAACTATGGTCGCCAAGCAGCTACCTCACAATTTCCAAGTGATAGTCCGGAGAAAAATACTCAGCAGCCGCTATCCTGCCCCGAGATACCTGGATCTGTGCACAAGGTGCAGTGGGTAACGTGAGTACACAAACTCAGTAAGTAACAAGTCCAACCTATGGACTGACAAGGAGTGACGGACCAAACCTCAACAGGAAATTTGACAGTAAATGGAACAAAAATGTAGACATGCTTACAGTTCAAATAAACTCAACAATACGAGTAGCAACTGATCAATAAAGAGCTCAATACTCAGAGATTTCATAAATGTACCAATGCAAAGCTAGAATGATCAAGGTTTCCACAATCTCTACTCACAGCTACTCAACCACTCGGTATTGTATATGACCGCCCGGCGCTGGGAAGATCCATCCCGGAATATACATCACTGACCATAACATCCAGTACCGAGGACACATGCCAATCCAGCATCACAGGGAAGATCTATCTCCCGGTATAGTACTTCGAACAATTCCATCTCCGGGGAAATCCATCACTCGGTATAATCATCCACTGCGCTCACACGGGGTGTAAAGACTCCAGAGGAGCTTCTCTGAGCCCAAACTCTATATCAATGCCAACGAAGGCATGATCAATATCATTGCTGCAACGTGTAACCCGATTCCATATTGTCAGTCAATACTCGGCTCTCGGCCTCACTCAGTACATACTCTCCAATCTCATACTCATTGGCTAAGATGTAATAATGCAGGCCCGAACTATGGTAACATATATCAAATAGCAACAAAAGAGACTGAGGCATAGTAATAATATGCATGAATAGGATTGAGTATAAAGTAAACATGATTTTAATGGCATGATAGAAAGAAATGACCTTTCGAGTCTCAACAGTGTTGGCATGAAACCTTAACATGATAACTAACATGATTTACTCTCAACAGCTAGATCACATAACCCTAGCACAGATATTGAAAATAAATACCGCTAAGAGGCGCTCTAGAATGATCCAAGCCGCATTTACCACGGTGCACGCTCATACGTATGTCACTTGGATTAGCGTCACCTTCATAACAGTCATAAAACACATCGTTCGGGGTTTCGAACCCGCAGTTCCAAGGTTTAAATCGTTACTTACCTCAAGTCGAGCCAAAACTATAGCCCGCGATGCCTTTCCTCTCGAATCGGCCTCCAATTGCATTGCATCTAATCAGAATCAGTGCATAACCATCAAAATATGCTAAGGGAACAAAGCCCACTCAAAAACAATCAAAATACAATGCAAATCCCAAAATTAGACAAACCCGACACTCGGGCCCACGTCTCAAAATCCGATAAAAACTACGTCAATGGACTCCTTATCACTCCCCGAGTTCATTCATATCAAAAGTACCAAAATCTAACCACAAACGACCCCTCAAATCTCAAATTCTAGGTCTCCAATTACAAGGCAAAGTTCTTCAATATTTAGGCTTAAATTCCATGATTAATTAGGTATAAAACACATTAAGATTTAATATTAAGACCATAAATCTTACCTCCAAGAGTTCCTCCTTGATTCCCTCTTCAATCCCTTTCAAAAAGCTTCAAAATCGCCCGAAAATGGAGGAACTTAGGTTAAAAGTCGCGGAAATGGGTTTTTTAAACATTTTGCCCAGCAATTAAATTTCCTTCACTGCGATCGCGGAAATAGCCTCGCAATCACGAAGCAAAAATGCTGACTTCCCCCACTTAACTTTACACGATCGTGAAGCCTTAGCACTCAGACCCATGCGATCGCAACAAGATTCACGCGAACGCGAAGATACACCACACAGACCCATGTGATTGCAACCAACTCCACGCGATCGCGTAGGGAAACTCTACCTCAGCCCCCAACTAAGACGATGCGATTTCAATCCCTTATACGCCATCGCAAAGAACAAAAGGTCTACAACATACCTGAAGTAAAATCTCTAACTTATGAACATGCAATTTTATCCGTTTAACCACCGGAAACTCACCCCGGGCCCTCGGGACCTCAACCAAATATGCCAACATATGCCATACCATCATTCAACTTGTTCCAACCTTCAGAACTCTCATAACAACATCAAAACACCAAATTTGCATTGCATTCAAGCCTAAGAATTCTAAAAACTTCCAAATTCTGCTTTGATCAAAACGTTTATCAAACCATGTCCGAATGACCTGAAATTTTGCACACACATCCCAAATGACATAATGGACTTACTGAAATTCCCAGAACTCCATTCTTATCCCTATATCAAAATCTCACCTATCAACCAGAAAAAGCCAAAATTTTATTTTCGCGAATTCATGCCTAAATCTTTTCCTGACCTCCAAAACACATTCTGATCACGCTCATAAGTCCCAAATCACCTCCCAAAGTTATCCGAACCATCGGAACTCCCATCAGAGTTCTTTAACATATAATTCAACATCCGATTGACTTTTCCAACTTAATCTTATTCAAAAGAGACTAAGTGTCTCAAACCTTACCGAAACCTCTCTGAATCCAAACCACTCAACTAGGTAACATGAAATACACATGAAACAAGCATAAAGAAGCATAAATATGGAAAACATAGAGGTAACTCATGAGATGATAGGTCGGGTCGTCATATCCTCACCCTCTTAAACAAATGTTCGTCCTCGAACGGGTGAAGAAACATACCTGAAGCATCAAATAGGTAGGGGTATCTGCTCCGCATCTCCCGCTCCGTCTCCCACGTAGCCTCCTCCATGGGCCGACCTCTCCACTGCACTTCCACTGAAGCTATATCCTTTGATCTCAACTTTTGAACCTGATGCTCCAAAATAGCCACTGGTTCCACATCATAAGTCAAATCACCATCTAACCGAACCGTGCTAAAATCCAAAACATGAGACGGGTCCTCAATATATTTCTGAAGCATAGAAACATGAAATAACAGATGCACACTTGATAAGTTGGGTGGCAAAGCAAGAGCATAAGCCACCTCCCCAATCCTCCGAAGTACCTCTAAAGGCCCAATGAACCGAGGACTCAACTTCCTTTTCTTTCCAAATCTCATAACACCCTTCATAGGTAAAACCTTCAACAAAACCTTTTCACCAACATGTAGGACATATCCCCAACCTTCCTGTCAGAGTATCTCTTTTTCCTCGACTGCACTGTACGAAGCCTCTCCTAAATCAATTTCACCTTGTCTAAAACATCATGCACCAGATTTGTACCCAATAGCCTGGCCTTACCCGGGTCAAACCAACCAACTGGAGATCTACACCGCCTCCCATACAAAGCCTCAAATGGAGGCAACTAATATTCGACTGGTAACTGTTGTTATAAGAAAATGATCCCATAACCCTCCAAAATCAATGATACAAGCGCGCAACATGTCCTTCAATATCTAAATAGTGCATTCGGAGTGCCCGTCCATCTAAGGTTGAAAAGTTGTGCTCAACTCAACCTGAGAACCCAACTCTTGCTGCACCGACCTCTAAAACTATAAAGTAAACTGCCCCTATATGAAATGATGGAAACTGGGAGACCATGTGAATGAACAATCTCCCGGATATAAATCTCTGCCAACCGCTCTGAAGAATAAGTAGTACACACAGGAATAAAGTGCGTGGACTTGGTCATCCGATCCACAATCACCCAAATAGCATCAAACTTCTTCAAAGTCCGTGGGAGCCAACCTACAAAGTCCATGGTGATCCGCTCCCACTTCCACTATGGAATATCTATCCGCTAAAGCAATCCACCCGGTCTCTGATGCTCATATTTCACATATTGACAATTGAGACATCGAGCTACAAATCCCACAATGTCTTTCTTCATTCTCCTCCACCAATAATGTTGTCTCAGATCATGATACATCTTTATGGCACCCGGATGAATAGAATACCGCGAGCTATGGGCCTCCTTTAGAATCAACTCTCGAAGCCCATCCACATTGGGCACACATATCTGGCCATGCATCCTCAATACCCCATCATCACCGATAGTCACATATTTGGCATCATCATGCTGAACTCTGTGCTCAAGGATAAGAAAATAAGGATCATTATACGGGCGCTCCCTGATCTTCAACTGGTGATAACCTAAACAAAGATCAATCTTGGAGAACACTTTCGCTCCCTGAAGCTGATAAAACAAATCATCGATACGAGTAAAAGGATATTTGTTCTTAATTGTCACTTTGTTCAACTACCAGTAATCATTGAACATCCTCATCGAACCATCCTTCTTCTTCACAAATAGATCGGTGCATCCTAAGGTGACACACTAGGCCGAATGAACCCCTTATCAAGGAGTTCCTGAAGCTTCTTCTTCAACTCCTTGAACTCCGCTTGTGCCATACGATACAAAGGAATCGAAATAGGCTGAGTGCCCAGCAACAGATTAATACTAAAATTAATATCCCTATCTGGCGACATGCCCGATAGGTCTGCAGCAAACACATCGTGAAAATACCTTACAACTAGAACAGTATCAATACTGGGAGTCTCTACACTGACTTCTCTCACAAATGCTAAATATGAAAGACAACCCTTCTTAACCATACGCTGGGCTTTCAAGAAAGAAATCATCTTACTGGGACCATAATCGGTCGAACCTCACCACTCAATCTATGGCACACCCATAATATCCAAAGTCATTGTCTTAGCATGACATTACAAAATAACACGACATGGATAATAATAATAGATCCATTCGAGTCTCCGGGCCCCCAATAGTTACCACACATGACCGGTATACACGGTCTACAATAACAGTATCAACCACCAGAGTAGATACATGAATAGATTAAATAAGGGGCCCACAGGGCATATCCAAATAACGAGCAAAGTATGATGACACATAAGAATAAGTGGAACCGGTATCAAATAATACAGAGGACTCTCTGTGGAAAACCGAGACGATACCTATAATTATAGCATCTAAAGAAATAGCATTGGGTCTAGCTAGAAGTGCACAAAAACGGGCCTAATCGGCCTCTCCCTCTAGTGCGACGCATAGTTGACAAACCTCCACCCCGAGCTGACTAAGCGGGTAGGGAAGTAACTGGTGTTGAAGCTGAAGGTTGACTCCTCTGCTGGTATGACCCTCCCGCAAGACGGGGACATAATCTCTTGATATGACCCAAATCTCCACATTCAAAGAAACCCCTCGTAATAAGTGGCGATGTGGACTGAAGGGAGCCCCGTGCATTGGGATGCCCATTAGAAGAACTAGGCGTAGATGAACCCAAAGCTGATGGTGCCAGAGTCAAACTCTGAGATGGAAGAGCACTGAGAGATGAGTGGCCCTAATGTGAAATATGAGAACTATGGCCAGATGACCCCCACGGTGACCTGAACAGGCTGACTGAGCATGCCTGAATGAACAGCCTCTGCCATGTTGAAACTGGTCTTCCGAGAAAAAACCTCAAAAACTACCAGATTCCTGAGGCCTCTTAGCCTCTTCTCCTCTCGCTCCTGGCAACGAGCTGACTCAATCTCTCTAGCAATGTCAACCCCCTCCTTATACGAAGGTCCAGATACTTTCTCTCTAGTCAAAACAATCCTCAGCCGATAGTTGAGGCCAGCAACGAACCTCCTAACCCTCTCCCGATTTATGGGAACTAGACAAATAGCATGACGGGTCAACTCGGAGATCCTCATCTCATACTTTGTCATATATTGCACCTCTTGACGTAGTTCCTCAAATTCCCCACGCAACTGCTACATACGGGAATGCGGTATATACTTCTCTAGGAAGAGAATAGAGAATTGATGCCAGGTAAGGGGTGGTGCACCAACAGTCCTACACCTCTAATAAGACTTACCAAGTAGAAAACTGAAATGTAGTGAATGAGACCCCACTAGTCTCTAGAATACCCGCTGTACGCAACATCCTCTGACACTTGTCTAAGAAACCCTAGGCATCCTCTCCCTCTGGGCCACTGAAAGTCGAAGGCTGAAGTCTACCAAACCTCTTCAATCAACGTTGCTCATAATTGGGCATAATTGGAACTATAATATCCTGAGCAGGTGCAACCGGCTGGGCTAGTGGTGCCTCTGATGTTTGGAATCCTTGAATACCCTGCTCGGGAGTACGGGTGGCAGGAGTCTGAGTGCCTCTCCCGGCCTGAGAAGTAGTTGTTGTGGTAGAAAATACAACTGCCTGAGCAAGGCTGGTGCACATAGTCAGAATCTGAGCCAAAGTCTCCTGGAGACCCGGAATAACAATAGGCACAACCGGTGCCTGAACTGGTTCCGCTGGAGCATCCCCAGCTGGAGCCTGATCATGAATTGGAGCGACGGGTGGATCTGCAAGTGTTGCCCTAGATGTTGTATAGGCCACACCCTTGCCCCAACCATAGCCTCGACCAGGTCCTCGGCCTCTAGTGGTCCCAGCTGGTGGTACTGGGGGGTCGTCCATCTTGACTGGTAGCACGTGTCCTCACCATATGTGAGAGAATAGAATAACAGAAGTTTAGTACTCAGATCAACAGATTCGGGTGACAAGAATTCAAGAATATGAAGTTTCCTAAAGGTTCTGCAACCTCCCGAGGATAAATACAGATGTCTCCATACCGATCCGTGAGACTCTACTAAACCTGCTCATGACTCGTGAGACCTATGTAACCTAGGCTCTGATACCAACATGCCATGATAAAAAATCCGACCTGGTCGTGATGGCACCTATCGTAGAATTAGGCTAGCCACTTACTTGCTTTTCCCCATTTTATCCAATTATTTACTTATGAAAAACATCAATTTTCAATACAGAATTTAACATTTAAAATAGAAATGTCTAAAACATAAGAATAAAACACAATCCCCGACCTTGGGTGTAACTAGTCATGAGCAAACTAATACAAATATTTGAAAAATACAAGCCTGGGATAGTCTGAATACATAAAATAAGTAAAACTAGAGGAAGATAGGGAAGGAGAAGGCAGAATTGCGATCGCCAAGGAGCTACCTCGTAATCTCCAAGTGATAGTCCATACAAAAATAATAAACAATCGCTACCGTGCCCCGAGACACCTGTATCCGCACACACGGTGTAGGGGGTAATGTGAGTACACCAACTCAGTAATTAACAAGTCCAACCTATGGACTGACAGGTAGTGACGGACCAAACCTCAACACGTAATTTACAGTAAAAGGAATAGTAATGTAGACATGCTTACAGTTCAAATAAACTCAACAGTACGAGTAGCAACTGATCAATAAAGAGTTCAATACTTAGAGATCTCATAAATGTACTAATGTAAAGCTAGCATGATCATGGTTTCCACAATCTCTACTCACAAGTTCTCAACCACTCGGTATTGTATATGGTCATCCGGCACAGGGAAGATCCATCTCGAAATAGACATTACTAACCGTAGTCATACAGTACCGAGGACATAAGCCAATCTAGCCTTACAGAGAAGATCCGTCTCCTGGTATAGTACTTTAGATAAATCCATCCCTTAGTATAATCATCCACGGCACTCACTGGGGTGTAAAGACTCCGGAGGGGCTTCTCTAAGCCCAAGCGTTATATCAATGCCAGCAAAGGCATAATCAATATCATTTCTATGACATGCAGCCCGATCCCATACTGTCAATGAATACTCGACTCTCAGCCTCACTCAGTCAATACTCTCCAGTCTCATACTCATGGGCCAAGATGTAATAATGAAGGCCCGAACAATTATAAGATATATCAAATAGAAATAAAAGATGTTGAGGGATGGTAATAATATGCATGAATAGGACTGAGTATAAAGGAAACATGAATCTAATGAAATGATAGCAAAGAAACGACCTTTTGGGTCTCAACAGTGTTGGTATAAAGCATTAACATGGTAGGAGGTGTAGATTTCCGGTGGGTTGGTTTGAGCTGGGTGAGGCCAGGCTATTAGGCACAGATTTGGTTTAGGATGCTTTGGACAAGGTTAAGGTGATTCAGGATAGACTCCGTACAGATCAGTCCAGATAGAAGATCTACGAGGACCACAAGGTTCGTGATGTTTCATACATGTTTGGAGAGCGGGTTCTGCTTCGGATTTTGCCTATGAAGGGCGTTATGAGATTTGGGAAGAAAGGGAAGTTGAGTCCAAGATTTATTGGACCTTTTGAGATATTGAGGCGTGTTGGGGAGGTTTCCTATGAGTTTGACTTACCTCCCAGCTTTGCAAGAGTTCATCCGGTATTTTATATTTCAATGCTCCAGAGGTATCACTGTTATCCGTCGTACGTGTTAGATTTTAGTTCGGTCTAGTTGGACAAGGATCTATCCTATGTTGAAGAGCCACTGGCTATATTGGATAGGAAAGTCATAAGTTGAGGTCAAAGAAACATTACTTCACTAAAGGTTCGGTGGCAAAGTCAGTTGGACGAGGAGGCGACTTGGGAGACCGAGCAGGATATGCACAGCAGTTACCCTCATCTTTTCACTACTTTAGGTATGTCTCTATGCTTGTTAGGATGAACGAATGTTTAAGTGTAGGAGGATGTGATGACCCGGCCGGTCGTCTTGAGAGTAAATGCCTCGATCCCCTATTAACTACTTTCTCCAAGTCTATTTCTACTAATTTGATTTGTCGGGATGTTCAGTTTTGAGTTTCGGAGAGTTTTGGGACAGTTAATCCCAAAATGAGAGCTTAAGTGTTGGAAAGTGGTCCGTAGTTGGAATAGTGTGAATACGAACTCGGAATGGAAATTCGATGGTTTTGTTATCTCCGTTAGGTTATTTCGGGGTTGGGAGCATGTTCGGAATGTGCTTTGGAGGTCCGTGGCTAATTTAGTCTTGAAATGCTGAAGTTTGAATTTTTGAAGTGTCCAATTTGATAGTGAGATTTTTACCCGAGGGTGGGAATGGAATATTGAAAGTTGCAGTAGCTCCGTCATGTTATTTGGTATGTGTGTGCACAATTTTAGGTTATTCGGACATGTTTTGGTAAGGTTTTTGATCAAAAGCATATTTTCAGAGAATTAGAAGTTCTTAGGCTTAAGTCCTTGATTAATTCGAGTTTCTGACGTTGCTTTAGGTTGTTTAAGGATTGGTACAAGTTTGGATGATGTTATGAGATATGTCCGTAGGTTTGGTAGAGGTCCCGGGGGCCTTGGGTGTGTTTCAGATGCTCAACGGGGCATTTTTATGTTGAAAAGAGTTGCAGATTTTCTCTTTAGTTCTGCTGCAAGTTTTCCTTCTCTGCGATCGCAGCTTACCCTCCGCGATCGCATAGTGTAATTTTAGAGGGTGATGATTTTGTTTTACGTGATCGCATTAGCTGTTCACGATCGCATAGGTCTATTCTTCTCTCTTCTGCAATCGCATGGCTTGGGCTACATTCGCATAGGCTATTTTCTGAGCCTTCAAAATTTACTCTTTGCGATCACATTTCTTCTCTTGCGATCACATAGAAAAAAAGTCTGGGCAGATATAAACATTTCAAAACCGAGGGTTTAGCCATTTTTCCCAAAACTCAAGCTTGAGAGCTCGGATTTGAGAGAGATTTCGAGGGATTTTCAGAGGCATTGATTATGTAACGATTCTACACTCCTTTTTTCTTGTAACCCACTAATCTAAGTATGAATTCCTCTTTTAATTTTGGATTTTGAATGAAAAATTGATAAAACTTCATAGATCGAATTATTGCGTTTTGAGTGGGTGTTTGACATCCAATTTGAGAAATTTTTATATGGTTAGACTCATGAGAGTACGAGGATTCTGAAAATGTTAATTTCATCCGATTCCGAGATGTTGTCCTGGAGGGCATTTTGGTTATTTTAGCTAATTTCGCGTCTTAGATTTGAATTAAATCGTGGAATCAGTTGCTTGAGATGTTATTTACTATATGTAATGGAATTGAATAGATTTGGACCATTTGGAGTCGGATACTTGAGCTGATTATTGGAAATCCGATTTTACTTTAATTATTTAGACTGAGTTTCTTTCTTACCTGCGTGTTTCTACTTGCAAATATAGTCTGTGTTAGTTTAGAAGAGCATGCCTAGTTGACCTAACTTTCCTATTTGCTTAAGTTGCTTTGTTTTGTATAAAGTGAAGCATGTTACGCTAGAACTAACTGTTGCCTTATATTTTTGCACTACATTTCTGATCATCTTCTTGTTGTGGCTGCGTATTTACATTGGGACTACGGATGTGGGATTCCGGTAGATTCCCCCCTGCCCATGTTTGTTTACTTTGGGACTATGGGTTAGATTTCCGGTGGATCCCCCTGCACATTTACTTTGGGACTACGGATTAGATTCAGGTAGATCCCCACTCGTTGATAGTTAGACTACGGGACGGTATCCTGGGAGATCCTTTGGATATACACATATGATGGACTATGGAACGGTATCCCGCAAGATCCTTAGACAGATGATGAAATGGACTACAGGATGGTATCTTGGGAAATCCTCATTGTTGTTACGGGTGTTGAACTATTTTACTCTGTGTTACCTTATTCTCGGTGTATTATTTGTTGCCTTGTATAACCGTCTTACTTCATAGTTGTACTCATTTATACTATTTATTTCATACTGTTGCAAATTTTTTATTATGTTTAACCTCTGTAGGTTCTTGGCCTTCCTCATCACTACCCGACCGAGGTTAAGCTTGGCACTTACTGAGTATCGCTATGGTGTACTCATGCCCCTTTTGTGCATGTTTTTCATGTGCAGATCCAGGTACCTCCACCCAGGTGTATTACCTTCGAGATGGAGAGATATAGCAGAGACTTCGAGGTAGATCTGTCGCATCCGCAGACCAAGAAGTCTCTATCCTATTCTATCTATTAATAGTTAGCCTTTCCTTTCGTACTATTATTTTATACATTCTGGAGTAGTGCAGTGTATTGCATTCTGTTAGCTTGTGTTCTCGTGAGTTTCTAGGTTTTGGGATGATATTGTAGGTTTCCGTGATCTTGAGTTGTATATGCCAAACGTCATTCATATAAAGTTTTCTTCTAGTTGTTCAGTTTTAATTATTTATTTTTGCAAGTTATATTGTTTCTGCATTGTTAGGCTTACCTTGTCGTAGGGACTAGGTATCGTTACGACATGGAGGGCAAATTGGGGTCGTGAAAAGTTGGTATCAGAGCTCTAGGTTCATAGGAGTCATGGAACACATGCTGATTTATTAGAGTCTCGTTGATCGGTACGGAGACGTTTGTACTTATCTATGAGACGCTATGTAACTGTTAGGAAAAATTTCCACCTCATTTGATTTCCTTGTCGTGCGAAATTTTTGATATCACAACTAAATGTTTTTCTTCCTATTGTCTCACAGATGGTGAGGACACGTGCTACTCAAGATGATCAGGCACCCGCACCCCGTACTGCAGCCATCAGAGGTAGGGGAGGTAGAGGTTGCCCTAGAGGGGGAGGCCAGGCCAGATATTATGCGATTCCTGCTTATATTGAGGTTGTTGCCTCCGATTCTTTCATTACAAGTATTATCCTAGTTTTTCACAGAGATGCATCAATTTTATTCGGTCCAGGCTCTACTTACTCTTATGTGTCTTCTTATTTTGCTCCTCATTTGGGTGTACCCCAAGATTCCTTGAGTTCTCCTATATATGTTTCTACTCCGGTGGGGGATTCTCTTGTTGTGGATCGCGTTTATTGGTCATGTTTGGTTACTATTCGTGGTTTTGAGACCAGAGCGGATTTATTGTTACTCAGAATGGCTGATTTTGATATTATATTGGGCATGGACTGGTTTATTTCCCCATTATGCTATTCTTGATTGTCACGCTAGGACAGTGACGTTGGCTATGCCAGGTATACCACGTGTTGAGTGGAGTGGTACTTTAGATCACAGCCCAGTAGAGTTATCTCTTTCCTTAAATCCTAGTGTATGGTTGAGAAGGGGTGTGCTGTGTATATAGCTTATGTGAGAGATGTCAGTGTTGATACCCCTTCTGTTGAGTCGGTCCCAATAGTACAGGATTATACCGATATGTTTCCAGCCGATCTTTCGGGCATGCCGCTTAATAGAGATATTGATTTTGGCATTGATCTGTTGTTGGGTACTTAACCTATTTCCATTCTTTCGTATCATATGGCTCCTCCTAAGTTGAAGGAACAGTTACAAGAATTGCTTAATAAGGGTTTTATTCGACCTAGTGTTTCACCTTGTGGTGCTCCTGTCTTGTTTGTGAAGAAAAAGGATGGTTTTATGCGTATGTGTATCGATTATCGTCATTTGAACAAGGTTACAACAAAGAATCGTTATCCTTTGCCTCGTATTGATGATATATTTGACCAGTTTCAGGGCGCACGCGTGTTTTACAAGATTTATTTGCGCTCAGGTTAACACCAGCTGAAGATTCAGGAGCCAGATACCCCAAAGACTACTTTCATGACTCGGTATGGGCATTACGAGTTCCTTATTATGTCATTTGGGCTGACCAATGCCCCAACAACCTTCATGCATTTGATGCACAATGTATTTCGGTCATATATTGACTATTTTATTATTGTCTTTATTGATGATATTCTGGTATATTCTCGGAGTCGGGAAGATCATGAGCAGTACCTGAGGACAATGCTTCACACTCTTAGGGAAAAGAAGTTATATGAAAAGTTCTCAAAATGTGAGTTTTGGTTGGATTCAGTGGCATTCTTGGGCCACGTGGTATCGAGTGAGGGCATTCGGGTGGATCCAAAGAAGATAGAGGTCGTGCAGGGTTGGCCCAGACTATCCTCAGCTATAGAGATCCGCAATTTCCTTGGCTTGGCGGGATACTACCAACGTTTTGTAGAGGAGTTTTCATCGGTTGCAGCCCCTATGACTAGATTGACCCAGAAGGGTGCTCCATTTTAGTGGGTAGAGGAGTGTGAGGTAACAGTTCAGAAGCTCAAGATACCTTTGACTACAACCCCAATTTTTATATTGCCTACAGGTTTAGGGTCTTATACTGTCTATTGTGATGCCACGGGAGTTGGCCTTAGAGCGGTATTGATGCAGGACTACAGGGTGATTGCCTATATGTCCAGGTAGTTGAAGATACATGAGAAGAATTACCTTGTTCACAACCTTTAGCTAGTTGCCATTGTTCACACATTGAAGATTTGGCGCCATTATTTATACAGTGTGCCTTGTGAGATCTATACTGACCATCAGAGCTTGCATCACTTGTTAAAGCAAAAGGATCTAAATTTGCGCCAGAGGAGGTAGTTGGAGTTGTTGAAGGATTATAACATCACTATTTTGTATCACCCAGGCAAAGCCAATGTGGTGGCTGATGCCTTAATTCGTTGGGCGGAGAGTCTGAGGAGTTTGGCATATTTACCAGCTTCAGACAGGCTTATGGCAATGGATGTTCACGCCTTAGCCGGTCAGTTTGTGTGATTCGATCTTTCGGATCCTATTTGGGTCATAGCTTGCATAGTTTCTTAGTGTTCCTTATTTGATCGTATTAGGTAGCGGCAGTATGATGACTCCCATTTTCATGTCCTTAAGGACAAGGTCTAGCATGGTGATGTTAGAGATGTGACCATTGGCAAGGACGAAGTATTAAGGATGCAGGGTCGGATCTGTGTGCCCAATGTTGATGGGCATTGAGAGTTAATTTTAGTAGAGGCACATAGTTCGCAGTATTTTATCCATCCGGGTGCCGTGAAGATGTATCAGGATTCGAGGCAGTACTATTGGTGGAGGCGGATGAAGAAAAATATAGTTAGATATGTAGATAGATGCCTTAAATGTCAGCAGGTGAAGTATGAGCACCAGAGTGGTTTATTTCAGCAGATAGAGATTCCGGAGTGGAAGTGGGAGCGGATCACCATGGACTTTGTAGTTGGAGTTCCATGGACCTTGAAGAAGTTTGATGCCATTTGGATGATTGTTGATCGACTGACCAAGTCCGCTCATTTTATTCCTATGTGTACTACCTATTCACCGAAGCAGTTGGTGGAGATTTAAATCTGGGAGATCGTTCGCCTGCAAAGTATTACAGTTTCTATTATTTCAGACAAAGGTACTTAGTTCAAATCAAGGTTTTAGACGACCATTCAGCAGGATTTGGGTACTCGGGAGGAGTTGAGCACAACATTTCACCCTCGGATAGACGGACAGTCTAAGAATACTATTCAAATTCTTGAGGATGCTCTGTGCGTATGTGATTGAGTTTGGCAGGTCTTGGGATCAGTTCTTTCCATTGGCGCTGTTTGCTTACAATAATAGCTATCAGTCCAGCATTCAGATGGAGCAGTATGAGGCTTTATATGGTAGGAGGTGTAGATCTCTGGTGGGTTTGTTTGAGCCGGGTGAGGCCAGGCTATTGGGCACAGATTTGGTTCAGGATGCTTTGGAAAAGGTTAAGGTGATTCAAGATAGACTCTGTACAGCCTAGTCCAGATAGAAGAGCTATATGGATCGGGGGGTTCGTGATGTTTCATATATGGTCGTAGAGCGGGTTCTGCTTCGGGCTTCGCAAATGAAAGGCGTTATGAGATTTGGGAAGAAAGGGAAGTTGAGTCCGAGATTTATTGGCCCTTTTGAGATATTGAGGCATGTTGGGGAGGTTTCCTATGAGCTTGCCTTACCTTCCAGCTTGGCAGGAGTTCATCCGGTATTGCATATTTCTATAATCCGGAGGTATCACGGTGATCCGTCGCACGTGTTGGATTTTAGTTCGCTCCAGTTGGACAAGGATCTATCCTATGTTGAGGAGCCAGTGGCTATATAGGACAGGCAAGTCTGAAAGTTGAGGTCAAGGAATATTGCTTCAGTAAAGTTCAGTGGCAGGGTCAGTCGGCCGAGGAGGCGACCTGGGAGACCGAGCAGGATATGCGCAGCAGTTACCCTCATCTTTTCACTACTTTAGTTATGTCTCTATGCTCGTTCGAGGACAAACAAACATTTAAGTGTAGGAGGATGTGACGACCTGGCCGGTCGCCTTGAGAGTTAACGGCCCAATCCCCTATTAACTGCTTTCCCCATGTCTATTTTTGCTAATTTGATTTGCCGGGATGTTCGATTTTGAATTTCGGAGAGTTTTGGGTCACTTAGTCCCTAAATGAGAGCTTAAGTGTTGGAAAGTGGTACGTAGTCAAAACAATTTGTAGACGGCCTCGGAATGGAAATTCGATGGTTCCGTTAGTTTCGTTAAGTGATTTCGGGGTTGGGAGCATGTTCAGAATGTGTTTTTGAGATCCGTGGCTAATTTAGGCTTGAAACGCCGAAGTTTAAATTTTTGAAGTTTCCGGTTCGATAGTCAGATTTTTATCCGAGGGTCGGAATTGAATTTCAGAAGTTTCAGTAGCTCCGACATGTCATTTGGGATGTGTGTGCAAAATTTCAAGTAATTCAGATGTGTTTTGGTAAGGTTTTTGAACGATAGCTTATTTTGAGAGAATTGGAAGTTCTTAGGCTTAAATCCTTGATTAATTCGAGTTTCCGACATTGCTTTAGGTGGTTTAAGGATTGGTATAAGTTTGGATGATGTTATGGGATATGTCTGTAGGTTTGGTAGAGGTCCCGGGGCCTCGATTGGGTTTCGGATGCTCAAATGGACATTTTTGTGTTGAAAAGAGTTGCAAATTTTCTCTTCAGTTCTGCTGTAGGTTTTCCTTCTATGCGATCACAACTTAGCCTCCACGATCCCATAGTGTAATTTCGGAGGGTGATGATTTTTTTCTACGCTATCGCATTAGCTGTTCGCGATCGCATAGGTCTGTTCCTCTCTCTTCTGCGATCGCATGGCTTGGGCTGCGTTCACATAGGCTATTTTATGAGCCTTCAAAATTTACTCTTCGCGATCACATTCCTCCTCTCATGATCGAATAGGACAAAATGTCTGGGCAGATATAAACATTTGAAAATCGAGAGTTTAGCCATTTTTACCAAAACTCAAGCTTAAGAGCTTGGATTTGAGAGAGATTTCGAGGGATTCTCAGAGGCATCGATTGGGTAAAAAATCTAGACTCCTTTTTGCTTATAACCCACTAATCTAAGCATGAATTCCTCTTTTAATTTCGGATTTTGAATGAAAATTTGATAAAACTTCATAGAACGAATTATTGAGTTTTGAGTGGGTGTTTGACCTCCGATTTTATATGGTTAGGCTCGTGAGCGTACGAGGATTCTGAAAATGTTAATTTCATCCGATTCAGAGACGTTGGCCTGAGGGGCGTTTGGTCATTTTACCTAATTTCGCATCTTAGCTTTGAATTAAATCATGGAATCAATTGCTTGAGATGTTATTTATGATATATAATTGAATTGAATAGATTTGGGCCATTTGGAGTCGGATACTCGTGGCAAAGGCGTGGTTTCTAGTCAATTTTGAGCCGGTTCGAGGTAAGTAGCTTGTCTAACCTTGTGTGGGGACCTTCCCGTCAGGATATGATATTGGTACCTAAATGCCTTGTACATGAGGTGACGAGCGCGTACATGAGCTGATTGTTAGAAATCCAGTTTTACTTTGATTATTCAGACTGAGTTTCTTTCTTACCTGCATGATTCTACTTGCAAATATAGTCTGTGTTAGTTTAGAAGAGCATGCCTAGTTGACCTAAATTGCCTATTTTCTTAAGTTGCTTTGTTTTGTATTAAGTAAAGCATGTTAGGCTAGAACTACCTGTTACCTTGTATTTTTGCACTCCATTTCTGAATATCTTCTTGTTGTGGCTGCATATTTATATTAGGACTATGGATGTGGGATTCCGGTAGCTCTCCCCTCCCCCCATATTTGTTTACTTTGGGACTACGGGTTAGATTCCTGGTAGATTCCCCTACACATTTACTTTGGGATTACAGATTGGATTCCGGTAGATCCCCGCGTATTGATAGTTGGACTACAGGATGGTATCCTGGGAGATCCTTCGGATATACACATATGATGGAATATGGAACGGTATCCCGGAAGATCTTTGGATATATGATGAAATGGACTACAGGACAATATCTTGGGAGATCCTCGTTGTTGTTACGGGTGTTGAACTATTTTACTCTATGTTACCTTATTCTCAATGTATTATTTGTTGCCTTGTATAACCGTCTTACTTCATAGTTGTACTCATTTATACTGTTTATTTCATATTATTGCAAATTTATTATTCTATTTAACCTCAGTAGGGCCTTGACCTTCCTCGTCACTACCCGATCGAGGTTATGCTTGGCACTTACTGAGCACTGCTGTGGTGTACTCATGCCCCTTCTGTGCATATTTTTCATGTGCAGATCCAGGTACCTCCAACCAGGCGTATTACCCTCGAGACGGAGAGATTTAGCAGAGACTTCGAGGTACATCTGTCGCGTCCGCAGACCAAGGAGTTTCTATCCTATTCTATCCTTTAGTAGTTAGCCTTTCCTGTCGTACTATTGTTTTAGACATTTTGGAGTTAGAGCAGTGTATTACATTCTGTTATCTTGTGTTCCCGTGAGTTTTCAGGATTTGGGATGATATTGTAGGATTCCGTGATCTTGAGTTATATATGCCAAGCGGCATTTATATACAGTTTTCTTGTAGTTATTCAGTTTTAATTATTTATTTCCGCAAGTTATATTATTTCTGCATTGTTAGGCTTACCTAGTCATAGGGACTAGGTGTTGTCACGACATGTTCACGGAGGGCGAACTGGGGTTGTGACATTCACGCTTAAACGCCCGTCACTTGGCTTAGCATCACCTTAATAACAATCATAGAACACATCGTATGGGGTTTCAAACCCGCAGTTCCAAGGTTGAAAGCGTTACTTACCTCAAGCCGAGCCAAAACTCTAGCGCGCGATGCCTTTTCCTCTCTAATCGGCCTCCAATTGCCTCTAATCTAATCAAATTCTGTACATAACCATCAAAATATGCTAAGGGAACAAAGCTCACCTGAAAACAATCAAATGCAACGCAAATCTGGAAATTAGCCAAACCCGACCCCCGGGCCCACGTCTCGGAATCCGATAAAAATTACATCAATGGACTCCTTATCACTCCCCCAGTTCATTCATATCAAAAGTACCAAAATCCAACCACAAACGTCCCCTCAAATCCCAAATTCTAAATCTCCAATTACAAGTCCTAGTTCTTCAATATTTAGGCATAAATTCCATGATTAATTAGGTAGAAACACATTAGGATTGAATATTAAGTCCATAAATCTTACCTCCAAGTGTTCCTCCTTGATTCCCTCTTCAATCCCTTGCAAAAAGCTTCAAAATCACCCGAAAATGGAGGAACTTAGGTTACAAATCGCGGAAATGAGTTTTTTAAACATTCTGCCCAGTAATTAAATTTCCTTCACTGCGATCCCGGAAATAGCCTCGTGATCGCGAAGCACAAATGCTGACTTCCCCCACTTAACCTTACGCGATCGCGAAGCCTTAGCACTCAGACCCACGTGATCGCGATAATACTCCCGCGGATGCGAAGATACACCACAGAGAACCACGCGATCGCAACCAACTCCACGCGATCGCGTAGGGAAACTCTGCTATATCCCCAACTAAGCCTACGCAATCAAAACCCCTTATACGCGATCGTGAAGAACAAAAGGTTTGTAACAGACCTGAAGCAAAATCTACAACTTCTCAACATGCAATTTCATCCATTTAATCACCCGAAATTCATCCTATGCCCTCGGGACCTCAAACAAACATGCCAACTTATCCCATAAAAATATTCAAACTTGTTCCAACCTTCAGAATGCTCAAAACACCAAATTTGTATCGGATTCAAGCCTAAGAATTCTAAAAACTTCCAAATTCCGCTTTTGATCAAAAAGTCTATCAAACCATGTCCGAATGACCTAAAATTTTGCACACACATTCCAAATGATATAACAGACCTATTGAAATTCCCGAAATTCTATTCCGACCCCTATATCAAAATCTTACCTATCAACCAAAAAATGCCAAAATTCCATTTTTGCCAATTCAAGCATAAATCTACTCCGGACTTCTAAAACACAATCCGATTACGCTCCTAAGTCCCAAATCACCTCCCGAAGCTATCCGAACCATCGGAACTCAGATCTGAGCCCTGTAACACATAAGTCAATATCTTATTGATTTTTCCAACTTTAGCTTATTCAATAGAGACTAATTGTCTCAAACCTTACCAAAACCTCTCCGAATCCGAACTACTCAACCCGGTAACATGAAATACAGATGAAACAAGCATAAAGAAGAAGAAAAAGGAAAAACGGAGCGATAAGTCATGAGACGACAGATCGGGTCATCACAGTTGGAGGGTAACCTATCTCGAGGCTAAAGTTGCATATCTCATTGGGTTTGCTTTATTCCTATTTTTAGTTAATTTCAATATCAATATTGTGTCTTTCTTAGTTTGTACCTAATAAATCATGTGTCCTTAAAATTACAATATAAATTTAATTGTTATCCGTTTTTAGGGTAAACACATAAATATTCAAATTCTAGTAGCCATCCCTAGAGTTTTTCGTGTTTTAGATTGGTGTATTTTTTTTCTGAACTTGTAATTTTGCATTAATGAATGACCTTTTTGCAAATACAATTTAAAAGGTAGTTAAACTTTAATAGCTGGCGAAGTGCTATTTATCAATTTTTTATGGGCAAAATTAGTTTGTTCGGGGCCTATTATAAGCTTTTCTTAAGGAGAATTTTTCCTTCCTATACTATATTTAAAATTTATTTACTAAAATTATTTATATTTTGTATATTACCCACTTTAAACTAGTTTTTTTCTTACCATTTGTATACAATTTATTATTTGTGCCATAAATTAAGAAATTTAGTTACATCATTTTTTTTTTCTCTCCTCCCCTCAATTTCCTTATGGACCCAGATCACCTCCAATAAATAGAGCACTTCTAAATCTCACTGCACATTTAGATGGAAGTCATGTATCCCTATGATAATTTAATGGCAAGATTTCACCTTTTTCTTATCTTCATCTAAAACTTTTACCAGTCGTTCCGAACAAAGAAAGAAAATACAAGGAACCATCATATTCTCCCCCAACATAATTATTACCTCCCATTTTCATATGTAACTTGAAATAGGAATATGTTTTGTTTTTCCCAAGGTACAATTTTTGTTGAGGTTGGCAATGGTGAGTGGTGACCCACCTTATTTTCTTTAGAAAAACCTCTTCAAAGTGTTAGTACAACTATAGAGCAAATGTTGTAGAGAAAAAAATTTATACTGTATTTTATGTAATTAATTATATAATATAAAACTTATTTATAATCTATTTACAATTTTTATACGTATTAAAAATAAATTTTATACAACTAATTATACAGTATACACTTATTTACAAACTAATCTATAACTTATCCACAAGTTTCATACATTATTTTTACCGGTTAAAATACATCTATAACTAAAATATAAATTTTATACAATGATTCATACATTATACAACTGTTTCTTACATTATACTACTTTCCTAAAACATAATACATTTTACATACAATCATAATACAACCTTACTGCAATTTCATAAGTATATTGTATATCATGTATTCTTCTTCTTCCTCAAGTTTCAATCTGAAATTCAACCAAAATCAAGTCTAATCCTCACTAAACACCCTCAAATTTGAGATATAAACTTCAACCAATATTCTCAATTATTTGCAACAATATCTAATCCAAACAAATAATGGTTTTTGAAAACTCAAATTCGAATTCAAAACTTCAAAGTTTTTTAATGGTTGTCAATGGTGGAGAGTCAAACACCTTCAAAATTTATTGGTTGACAATTTCAATTTGAACACCAATTGTGCAAGATAATAAGAGATAGAGAGAAAGAGAGAGAGAGTAGGGGAGAGAGAGAGAGTAGGGGGAGAGAGAGAGAGAGAACAATGATGGAAAATAACTGATTCCTTATTCAATTCATAATTTGAAGGGATACTTATTTAAAACAAATTTGTATGTAATTTGTAAGTTGTATATGGTTATGTAATTAAGTTAAAACTTGATTAGAGAGGATAACAAAGTATCATATGTAGTATATGAATGTATAAATTCCTTTCTTTAAAAATCCAACTTTTTGAAGAGATTTATAATTTTACCATGAGATATCTGAAAATAGAATACAAGATATCCTTGAAAGGTCAATTTCTTCTACTAATTTCTGGGTATGTATTTTATGTGTGTACCTTATATCAACACGTATTTACGATTGTATTAAAGAGTGTGTTTGAGTTATGAATGAAAAATAAAAAATAAAAAATAAAAAATATAAGTTCATGAAAGTGATGATATTTAATCGCATTTAAGTAGCTCCGGACAAAAAATTGGAGCTAATAACTAATAGTTAATGAGAATAATTTTTGGAATCCCTTTTTTTTTTCTAAGCTTCATTTTTATATCAAATTTATATTTTAATAAATTTGACTCTCTTCGCTTTGTTTTAAAATTTCTTGCACCCTTCACCATTACAAACCCTAAGCAAAAACCACCCATGGTGCATCGGATATGGCTGTTCTTTTCTTAATCAGATGTCTTGGGTTCGAGTCCTTTGTATGGAAAAATCCTTGGTAGAAAGTGCTTCATCTCGAACGGGGCCCTACATGGCGTGAATCCAAATATAGTCGGGCTCTAATAAGGATACTGGATATCGGGTGAGAAACCAAAAAAAGAAAAACCTAAGCAATCTGCGCCTAGCTTTTATTTATTTTCCTTATATCTATTAGTTCAAATAAATCATTCTCGCACAGTCGCATTCGAAACCTATCATTGACTGTGGAGTTTATGATCAGAGCCAAAGCTCACGTATTAAGTTCATTTCATATATTTCTATAGCTAGGTGAGTGCTGGATAAGAAGATAAACGTTATTAATATGGAGTCTGATCACGCTCAATTGTGTCTATTAAAAGACTAAGCGGGCGTTGCAAATATAATCCGGAGTATTATGCCCAGAGTCGAATCCCACAAGAAATTAACATATCAATTGCAGCCTTTAGAGTACTAAATTCTTATTAGTCAACCTTCTCAAACTTTGTGAATAACAATTGATGGTTTATTTAATAACTAAGATTGGAAGTCAATAAACAACTATAAACTAAAGATGCTAAGGTTGTAAACAATGATGAGAAAACACTAAGGTAATGACTTCCCCTATTGATGGAATTCCTTCTGTTTATGTTTCATATAAATTCACCAATATATTCTATCAATCATGAACACTCTTCTTACCGTAAATCTCTCCCGAATAGTCACAGTAATATACTAAATGCACTCTCCCCAGATACACTAGATAGCTTTATTTATCACAGTTCACTTAAGATTACACCCAAGGCTTCGTTATCCCTAATCCCGCCTTTAAACCCGCAGTTATAGATCCCTCTTATACTTTGGGAGTGGTGTTATTCAACAATAACCTAAATATACACTCTCTCCCGAGTTATACACACTACATAGGCACAACTAATTGTGCATCCTGTCAATTAACTACAACAAGCACATAGTTGAACAAATAGAGATTGAAACTAGCAATTTGTATTCACATAAACAAGAAGTTCATCCCTCAATAGGTTCCATAAAAACCTTAGACAAAAGATTTAGCTACTCATAACTATGGTCAAATAAACTAAAAAAATATTCATCAATAAACTTGCAAGAAAAATCAAAGAAGAAGAAAGATGTTTTGGCTGATCTCTCACCATTGTTTTCCTTGCCAAAATACTCTTCAAAATCAATACATGCCTCATTTGGGTGAAATCTAGTGTTTAAAATAGGATTTTGGGCTAAAAATCCCGTGTGTTGCACTCAAGTCCCTGAACTTTTCCGCCTCTACCGCGGTTCTGCCGCGGTCGCGGTCAAACCGCGGCCAAACATGCTCTCTGATTCTTCAGTTGTCTGCGAGTACACTCTGTCACGGTTCTGCCGTGGTTCTACCGTAATCGCAGTTTTTCACCCTGTTTCCTTTGGAATTTGGAAAAACATAAAGCATGAATATTGTATCACTTTGAGTTAGCTTTCCAACCATATATTGTAGAGGCTAAATGGAGTTCTGAGCAAAAGGATATGTCTATTTTATTAGACAGTGCGCAATATGCCTCCTCAAGTCTTCGTTCGTAGTTAATTATCAAATTTGACCCCCGAATACGATCCCGGCTTAATTCTTTGGGCTTTTACTCAGACTTCAAAGCTCCAAATCACTTGAATTCATTCTATAACATCTATATAGCTAGGAATCACTCCTACAAAGCATAAAACACACCATTAGTGCAAAACACTAGTGATAAAAGCGCAAACTCAACTAAAAAGCAGTAAATTAGAGTGTAATAATCGACTAAAATACGTAATTATAGTCTATCATCAAAACCCCACGCTTAAACCATTGCTCGTCCTCGAGCAATCAAACTACATTTATATAGACATGACCTTTTTAAACAATTCTCCTAACTCATCACACCAAGAGTATTTAAAATATATTAAGCATAAAAGTGTAACATCTTCACCTCAAGATTTGACTCACAATTACCACACATTATTCACAACTCGCCTACTTACTCTAACATAGAGGTCACTGACATTATCTTTCCTTCATGAATCTAGTGCCCTCACACAACACAAGAGAGTAGTTCCACACATATAAAATCAAGCACAAAGAACTTTAGATAGAAAGAGTTCACTCACTCTCAGAAATAACATTCATATGCCACAAAAGATACACCATAAGCTTGCCCATAGTGTACTACTCCGCTAATCAAGCTCATTCAATCTTGGATCAGTTTGGACTTTATTTGGTTGTAAGGTATGATATGGACCGGGTAGGATACGTTTAGATATAAGAGTGACTACACCTCCCTAAGCACTTTAATACATACATTTTAACATTTAAACTCCATAATTATGTCAAACTAAAATTCCACCTTCACATCATTGTCAATTACCCCATTCTTATTTAAGCACACTTACCTCAAGAGCCATCACTTATCAAGGAATTTTTTTTTCACAACAATCCAACTATATATTTTTTTTCAATTCAAGTGGCTCTTCCTTTTTTAAAACAGTGCACTTTTCTCTTTATTCAATTAGTTCCACTCAAAAGCCAAACCAACCACCCCACACTTTAACTTTTACAAAGTTCATAACAATTCAAGTGCTCATGAGAGGTGAAAAGATTCAAATAGATGATTAATTCACACAACTGGGTAAGGCTTGTAATGTGGTTGCCAAAGAAAAAGGATTATAGGCTCAAAGTGGTTAACTACGATACATAACAATTAGGTGGGTAAAATATACATATATGGCTCAATAAGAAAATGCCTATATCACTTCCAAGACTGAACAACACTATTATTTCGCTTTGTAAACACACAGGGCATGTTCTAGGCATCAAATGCAATGCACTGAATAATGCAAAACCTTACACACACATGGCACATAACTCACACGGTATTAGATTTATCAAGACACTCTAGTCAAAGCAGTTAAGTAAAGTTAAGATCATACAATTTAAGGTACTTCTATAAGAGTCAAAAACTGAGCATAAGCGTCACAACCAAAGTACTCACTATTCTCAAGGCATAACCAAGTCAAGAGATATTGCTTCAATTCAAAGCACAACACAATGGCTCTTATTCCTAAAAAAACTAACTACACCCGGTTCAAATAAAACCCTTGAAAAAGAATTGTGACCTAAAGAAAAACCAAGGGGGAGTTACTACACTACCTAAAACAAAACAAAAAATCTTTTTGGTATTTTCTTTAGACTTCCTTCCCTCAAGAAAATTGTCTAATAGATCCATCGTCGGAAAAAGTCCAATCGATTCTTTTTAAAAAAATTATTCAATTAAACTAACACAACTAAAATAGCATAGAAAGTCACCCAGACAATCTCCTCACCCCACACTTAAAATTGTGCATTGTCCCCAACGCACACCATAACTAATAAAAAGGTAAAAGAGACTCCCTGGTAGGCCAAAGGCCGAATCACTAACAGCTCTTGGGGTACTCAGACTTCTCCCAAGCTTGGTCCTTCCAATACTTTTACTTTCCATGCTCCCGAAAAATAAAAAAATTGACACTACAAAAAATAATAATAATAAAAGAAAGCAATAAAGCTGGGTTGCCTCCCAACAAGCGCTTGATTTAACGTTGCGGCACGACGCAAATAATTTACCACTTTTCTCGTCACTTGGACGATATGAATTGGGCACCTGGCTTGGAATCAGTCTTGTGACCACGAGCGATGAGGGGTGGTAAGTTTATGATCAAGCCAAGCCTTAAATTCTTCATTTTGCACTTATTGGCTTTCACGTGAGGAGTGTCATTTTGCCTTCTTGCTTCCTCAAATTGTAAGATGTATGGCATAAGCTTTTCCTCCTTGCAGTTCTTCATTGATCCATGTAGTTCAACTTCCATATCACCACACACTTTCAATGTTGAAAAATGCTTGGAATGTGACTTCAAACCTCCAACTTGCAATTTTTTCCGGATTTTGACATCCTCTTTTTCCCCCGGACTAGAGTCAATCTCAACCAAATTTGTATTTACACCGGTTGACTCTAATTCCATATTTTCCTTGACATCACTAACACTTATGAAGTCGGTTGGCGGATGTTCAATTCTTGAATCCTCAAGTAAAGCACACTTTCTTCCTCATTTTCAAGAATGGTCTCCAACATGAGCATCATCTTCTCATTTTGATCAATTGAGAGTTATTCTTGGTTTTGATCAAGTGCCAAGGAAGGATTTTCGGCTTCCACATCTAAGAAAAGTTCTTGGCTCTCATTAACTTCCGAGGCTTTTTGGACCTCTAAAGCTTCAAGTATTTTTCCCATTTGTGAGTGAAACCTTTCAAGTACCAAGTCATTTTGAAGACTATTTTCCAAAAGCTCCTCCAAGACACTTTTTCTTTGTTTCCTCCTCCGAGTAAGCACTTCAACATGAGCTTGAACTCTCCATTTTGGTCATGCTCAACATCTTCCATTTCCATAGCCCTATCATTTTCATCAAAAACAATAGAATCATCACAGCGGGGGTTAGGGGAAGGGAAGGACCAATCAACACAATCACCCAAATGACCATTTTGAAAACCACACTTATCACTAATACTCCACTCATGGGTTTGAGATTGTGCATAAAATCCACCCCTGAGAGAATTTAAACAATTTTTCCACGAGTGTGGTCCTCCATAATACGGACAAGGGTCATCAAAGTATGAACAACTACCATCCGACCAATTTTTATTATATGATGTAATTTTTCAAAACTAGGAAAATAAACAAGAAACAAAAAATAAAATAGACTAAGGTAAGAAAAATTAATTACACAAATATTCACAAGTTGGGTATAGAGAAAACTGACTATACTTAAGAATTTTGTATTATCCTCCAACTACAATTGATAATACCGTTAATTCCCCGACAACGGGCCCAAAATTTGATCACGCTCAACTGTATCTATTAAAAGACTAAGCAGGTGTTGCAAATATAATCCGGGATATTATGCCCAGAGTCGAATCCCACAAGGAATTAACGTATCAATTGCAGCCTTTAGAATACTAAATTCTTATTAGTCAACCTTCTCAAACTTTGTGAATGACAATTGATGGTTTATTTAATAACTAAGGTTGAAAGTCAATAAACAGCTGTAAACTAAAGATGCTAAGGTTGTAAACAATGATGAGAAACGCTAAGGTAATGACTTCTCCTATTGATAAAATTCCTTTTGTTCATGCTTCATACAAATTCACCAACACATTCTATCAATCATGAACACTCTTCTTACCGTAAATCTCTCCTGAATAATCACAGTAATATACGAAATGCACTCTCCCGAGATACACTAGCTAGCTTTATTTATCACAGTTCACTTAAGATTACACCCAAGACTTCGTTATCCCTAATCCCGCCTTTAAACCCGCAGTTATAGATCCCTCATACACTTTGGGAGTGGTGTTGTTCAACAATAACCTAAATATGCACTCTCTCCCGAGTTATGCACACTACATAGACACAGCTAATTGTGGATCCTGTCAATTAACTACAACAAGCACATAGTTGAACAAATAGAGATTGAAACTAGCAATTTGTATTCACATAAACAAGAAGTTCATCCATCAATAGGTTCCATCAAAACCTTAGACAAAAGATTTAACTTCTCATAACTATGGTTAAATAAACTAAAATAATATTCATCAATAAACTTGCAAGAAAAATCAAAGAAGAAGACGAAAGATGTTTTGGGTGATCTCTCACCATTGTTTTCTTGCCAAAATACTCTCCAAAATCAATACATGCCTCCTTTGGGCGAAGTCTAGTGTTTAAAATAGGATTTTGGGCTAAAAATCCCGTGTTTTGCACTTAATTCCCTGAACTTTTCCGCCTCTGCCGCGGTTCTGCCGCGGTCATGGTCAAACCGCGGCCAAACATGCTCTCTGATTCTTCAGTTGTCCGTGAGAACACTCTACCGCGGTTCTGCCGCGGTTCTACCGTAATCGCAATTTTTCACCCTGTTCCATTTGGACTTTGAAAAAACGTAAAACATGAAAGTTGTAGACCTTTGAGTTAGCTTTCCAACCATTATTGTGGAGCCTAAATGGAGTTCTGAGCAAAAAGATATGTCTATTTTACTAGACAGTGCGCAATATGTCTCCTCGAGTTTTTGTTCATATTTAATTATCAAATTTCACCCCCGAATACGATCCCGGCTTAATTCCGTGGGCTTTTACTCAAACTTCAAAGCTCCAAATCACTTGAAGTCATTCCATAACATCTATATAGCTCAGAATCACTCCTATAAAGTATAAAGCACACCATTAATGCAAAACCCTAGCGATAAAAGCGCAAACTCAACTAAAGTGCAGTAAATTAGAGTGTAATAATCGACTAAAATACGTAATTATAGCCTATCATCAGAGTCCTTTCTTTTTTTATTATTTATATTGTCATTTTTATATCCGAACAATATTAGATATTTGAGATATTCCTATGTATTGAGTTAGAGCTCATGATTTTGTACTACCTAGTTCTGGAGAGTTATATTGAGTATTGCCATTTTGGCTTGTATTAGGTTTTTTCCCGTACTCATATTAAACTCTTATTTATTCTATCATAATTTATTGATTTAATGTTGATAAGTGATCGACTTACCTAGTTTTAGAGACTAGGTGTCATCACTACCATATGGTGGGATTTGAATCGTTACACTAAACCACTTCCAATACACCTCATCACTGGTTATACTTCATATTCTTAATTAGTCCTCATTCCTATGCTAACTAGTATAAGTAGCACACGGCAATTTTCTTGGCAGACCTATCTAAAAAATTACAAATAAATTAAATGAACCTATTACAGATGTTGCAAACACATTCATATAAGTTGTTACAAGTTAAATGATGTTAGTTCAGGAAGAAAATAAAATGTCAATCAATTTGCACCAACAAATCACATGCAAAGTTGCAGGAGTACTGATTCCCCGCATCATATTAGCATATATGAGGTTAGAATTAAACTAGTTAGTGATCAACAAGAGAGAATTACTAATATGGTGCTATTTTGTTTCTTAGAATGAACTGTTCAAAGTTATATATCATAAAGTTAGACAATTTTTTTCTATTTCTCTCAAATAAAAATTTATAGTAAGTAAAAATAAAAGATAAAACAATGATACTGGTGATTAGTCTAACGCATACGTACATAAGCCTTAGAATTTTTCCTTCAGTTGTAGGGAATTCTATTCAAGCCTTAACTTCTCCCTGTCAGTTTTTCATTATTCGTTGCCTTGGCCTGAGCTCCATCTGCAGGTTTTGGCGCATTGCCTGCGACAATTATAAGATGGCAGAGATCAAACTAACGCTTTTTTTTTCCTTTAAAGGATGATTAACTCAACAAGATAAAATTCACATCATGATCTACACTAACAGGTCTATAAAAATAGGTGTCCTTGACTGTTTTTTTGATCGGTTAAATACACAAAGGGTACAATTCCTGCTTTACCTCCCTTGATACTTCGCTTGGAAATTTCATATTGTTGCATGATTTGCTCCCGTTCTTGTTCGGCTTCTTGAAGGGATCTTACACTGTGTCGCTCAATCTCCAACTTACATATTGTTTCAGCCAGTCGAGATGACTTTTCATAAAATAGATGAAACCGACACTTCCAGAACCTATCTACTAAAAACAAACAAAAAAATTAGTAATAAATAAGTATCATAGTCCCTCTGAAAATAAGCATCCAGTAAATGTGGTTTACTGGACTTTGACAGTAAATTAATGTCAACAATGAAATAATTCTGAATACCGTATAACGAACGAGAACATCGACACCTAGCAGCATCGCAGCTTCCTCGTTAAGTATTAAAATACAGATATAAGGAAATTTCTAATTTTGCTTTCTTGAATCAAAAGCGTTGTACATAGAAGTGTATTTATCCTGTAACAATGAGAGATGGAATCTCTTAGAATACTCAAAAAATCCATGAGCAGCCCCATACTAGTGGATTTATTTAATATTGTCTAGGATTATGTACTACTTTTTGTGAAAAATACACTACAAGAAAAATGACCATTAACAAAGAGAAATCTGGTCCCTAAAGTATGTTTCTGGTCTTTAAACGTCAATAGCGACAAATCTGGTCGCGGCAGGTCGTTATTACCTCCGCCGCTAAAGGTCATTAACGACGAGGTTTCTACACTGGTCCCTAAATATTTTAAAGACCGGCGACCTTCTTGTCTCTAGAAACACATTCTAGAGACCATATTTCTAGTCCCTAAGCACCTTAAGCACAAGGTATCAGCTGGTTCCTAATGTCTATGGGGACTAAAAATCTGGTCCAAAAAGTGATGTACAGAACGCAATAAATATATAAATTTTTTTGTCCTGTTATACTAAATATTATAAAATTAATAATACAGAAGATCAATTGAATGGTCAACAAAATTCAAAAAATATCAGAATTTCATACATATAATTAATTACAAGTATTGTATTAACATCTCATTAGTATCACTGTACGACCAGGGTAACTATATTGCTTACACAACCCCTTGAAGGAAAACAAATTAGCATCCAAAGTTAAAAAAAAAAAAAAAAAGCTTTGCCTTAGCAAAAACTAAACCCTTCAAAAATGAGGTAACTTTTTGTCTAACAGTCCTACCAAAATGATAATCTAACTTGTTAACTTGTACGAAGTCTTCAACCAAACATCTTCACTTGTATATGAGTCTTCAAAAGCTGTAAAAATTAATCAAAAATATCCAGTGAGAAAAACTTCAAAGATCAACTATAAAAATTTATTAAATAATGAGGCGGTCATTGTTGCTAAACTGAACAACATGTTCTAAAGCAGCAACAATATATTCAAGATTAGCTAATAAGAAACTAGTAAAGTGAAAGAAGAAAAGGAAATAACCATGCTCGAAAAATACGAAACTAGTGGATACAGTGAGGAAATGAGATTTTAGTTCATCAATGACAACGAAGCAATGAAACTCAAAATATTCAAATAATCTCCATGGGAAGGACAAAAAAAATGGCAATCTTTCTTAGATGAGAGGCAAACAGATGGAATTTATTTATCAATATTACAATCCAAAGACACTTTGCCTAAGGAACAAAGTCAAAGTTTATAAAATACTATTGGCAGAGATAAAGTATACCAACTTCTTTCAACACCCTTTCTAGTATATTAGTTAGGAAAGCTTGAGTTTAATGAAAAAGGAATAAACTCAATTAAATAATTTGCTTCAGAGGTTTCGGCTTTATTGCTCATCAATACATTGGTCATACATACATATAATAGTCAATAAATGGAATGACAAAATTATCTGTTTATAACAATCTTTATTGATGAGCTAAACTGCATTCTTATGAATCCCAATACATACCAACAAATGCTAACAATGAACAAACACTGCAAAATAATCTTATATCCACTCCACTGATAGCTCAAGTATTAAGGACAGTCGGCCATATTTTTCCATCACCATAATGAAATACAAGAGAATGATTCAGTAATCTAAATTTGGATATTCCAAGTTCATAAAAGCTCATTAACTTCAAATATGACTAACTCATGCATTTAGATCATGAGGATTCACTTTTTACTTTTACTTTACTCATTTTTACATTACCATCTAAATACCAAGATTGACAGAGTATATAAAACAACCAATTGAATATCACAAAGCACCATCTTACACGGGCAATGAAGCAATCAGTCCGACAATCTGATAGTGGTTCTCCAAAACTTTTGCAAGATGATGAGATTATTGCCCTCCATATTATAGCTTAGTACTACCCAAAACATGCAAACAAGTCCAGAAAATAATTACTCAATAGATAACTTTAAGAGTTTCCTTCTTTCAATATGCATGTAACTTTAAGAGTTTCCTTCTTTCCATAGATAAAGGTTTTAATGACTGCTAACAGTTCCCTTTTAGCTTGAAAAAAGAACAGATATTTGCGACGTCAAAAGAAAGAGAATGGAATATACATATTGGCAGAATTGTTTAACAATCTTACATGTACATATTTCAAAAAACTTTTTATCACTCAAGACAACTTAGGGAAAAATTTGCTATGTCCCTCACAAATCTTTTCTTTTTATACTCCTAATGTAAGAAGTTATATGTAATGAATAGAAACAAGGAAAAATAAATGCCTGCAACCTATTAAAGTCGCCCTTTTCTTTCTCTAGAAACGTAAATATAATCATACGGAATATAGTTTTACACCTGAATCAAGAAAACAACTGCAAAGCCATGAGAAAAAACCTGTCATGGAATGTGGAAGACCACCAAATTTTCTTGGCAAATCTAGTCCTCCACCGGGTTTCCGTAAATTCATAGTTTCTGTAATAGCTAAGTCTAGTCTTGAATGGACATCAATCTCATTATGCCGCAGTCATCATTCAAACAACTGAACCAACAAAATAAAAATCATACAACTATTTTAAGTACAAAACAACAAAACTGTAAAGGATCTCAATTCTCAGCCACACAAAGGTATGTATCATTTTTCTTTCCTTGTTGAGAGTGAATTAAGTAGATGAATATCTTGTGAGAGGGATTCATTCTGCCTAGCCAAGCCATAGCTAGAAGGAGTCGTAAGCAGATGAACTAATTTCATAAAGCGGCCTTATATTGCTTAGACAAACAGAGAGTTCTGAATGGGTTACCTGATACAGTTGAACTCCTAACGCTTTGAATCTTCAGTAATTATATGTTGACAAAAAGGGTGAAAATCGAACATGAAAAAGCTTTAATAGACCACAGTTGAAGAACAAGATCTAGAAAACCCTAGCTTCTGTTCGTCAACCCAAAATTAGAAGCAAACGATAACAGCTAAACTAAAAACCTATTTTGAATTAAATCAAAAATACTTTAAAGAGATCCTAAGCCTCAAAATGGAGAATTTAACAAAATAAATAAGAACCACTTGAAGCTTCAATACAAAATAAACAAAAAAAAAAGCATGTTGAAAGATGAGAAAGAACAAAACCTGAGAAATTGCAGCTTGAATAAAGAGATTTAAGGCTGAGAGAAAATTCAAGAGGGCGAGAGTCATTCTTAAGGAGATGAATTTGAGAGATTGAGGAGTCACGGTGGCAGGGGTGTACATCGACCGGGTTGGTTCGTTTTTTATCAAAACCAAACCAAACCAATTATATCGGTTTGGATTGGTTCGGTTTTGTCGTGTTTTTCGGGTTTTTTTGTTACATGAATATTATTTAATCTTACGTTATTAAAATTATAGATAAAACTTTGAAAAATGAATATATGTTTAGTAAATATGGAAAAAATTGACAAACATATGATCTATTAAAATATTCTAATGGGAGAAATTTTTTAGTAACACATGATAGTTATTTTCTTAGTCGTCTAACAATAATTTTTCGTTAATTTACACTTTCAAGGTTAATACATGATAGGAACCTAAATATTTCTACATTTTCTAAAGTCTTAAAAATATAAATAAAATTTATATATTTAAATGTCGGTTTGGTTCGGATTTTTTTACTCAATATCAAACCAAGTCAAACCAAACCTAGTCGGGTTTTTTAATCGATTTGGTTTGGTTTTTCAGTTTGGTGTGGTTTGAACACCCCTACGGTGGTTTAGGCCCTTTATGGATTTCAGAGAGATGAGAGGAGTTTCAGTAAGATTGTTTTTACGATTTTTTTCATTTTTCTAGATGCATAAATTTCCTCATTTAAAGTATAGAGACCAGAAATTTATATATTTTTAGACCAAATTTTATTTCGTTGTTAAATAAAAAGATAAAATCGGCAAACAGCGACTAGAGAAAAATCTTGTCTCAACAAGTATACTTTTAGGGACCAGATTATAGACTCGTCGCTAAAACTTGATCGCTAATAAGCGTTTTTGTTGTAGTGGTAGTACCATATTCTTTTCATCCGTTTGAGGATGTGGACCATGTGAGAATATTGTCATGCTTTGTCTAGTCATTGTCTCTTACTTTATCCACAAACTCATTCAACTTTCCAATAGGCCCCCTCAAGTTGGAGGGGATGGAAGAGACTCCCAACTTGCTAATTATCGAGTGATGAACAGGCCCGTGGAGGGGTTTAGTAAATATATCTGCAAGCTGAGATGAGGATGGGACAAACGAGAGAGAGATGAGTCCGGCTACAAATTATTGTCGGACAAAATGACAATCGATCTCAACATGTTTAGTGCGCTCGTGGAACATTGGATTTTTTGCGATGTGAATAGCTGCTTGACTGTCGGAGTGAATTGGGATTCAAAGAGATGGTGCAACTGATAGATCCTCCAAGAGACGTACCAACCAAGTGGTTTCAGCAACTACCCGACACATCAATCGATACTCCGCTTCAGCGGATGAAAGGGAAGTTGAGACTTGTTTTTTGGACTTCCAAGACATAGATGAACCCCCAATATTTATAAAAACCCCGCTTACAGAACAACGAGAATTCGGGCATGATGCCCAATCCGAGTCACAAAAGGTAGCTAGGCGAAAAGAGACCTCAGATGTCATAAAAAGGCCTATCCCCGGGTTTCCTAAAAGGTATTTAAGGTATCTTATTGCAGCATCAAAGTGAGGTCTCCGGGGGTCCTGCATGAATTGACTTAGATGTTGCACTGTAAATGATAAATCGGGTCGCGTATGCGTTAAAAAATTTAACTTCCCCAAAATTCTCCGGTATGTAGTGGGAGAAAGAGGCTCTCCTGAATTGACATGGAGTTTTCAGTTAGGATCGAGTAGAGAAGATACTGGCTTTGAATCAATTCTGTCAAATTCTTGTAGCAAATCTAAAGTAAATTTTCTCTGACTAAGTATGAGTCCATTTGGTTCTCTCATTATCACTATACCGAGAAAATAATGTGCATGACCTAGATCCTTAATTCTAAACTCATGATTAAGAAACTCCTTTAGTCTGCTAAACTCATCAATATCATTCCCAGTAAGGAGTATATCATCAACGTATACAGCCACAATTGACACCTTAGATCCAGAATTCTTAAAAAATAAAGAGTAATAATTTAGTGAATGAGAGTACCCCTTGAAATTCAAAGATGCTGTGAGTCGAGCATACCATTGTCGTGAAGCTTGACGCAATCCATGAAGAGCTTTTTTCAGAAGACATACATGATTTGGCGAAGGTGGTTGCATGCTAGCTGGAATCTCATGTAAACTTCTTCTTGTAAATCTCCATGTAAGAAAGCGTTGTTGAAATCTAGTTGAAAAAGCTCCCAGTTTTTCTTAACTGCAATTGCCAATAAACATCGTATGATTGTCATTTTCACCATTGGTAAAAAGGTTTCATTAAAATCAATTCCTTCACGTTGAATGTCTCCCCTAACCACCAATCGTGCCTTTAGCCTTTCTACACTTCCATTTGAATTATACTTTACCTTGTACACCTACTTACAAGGCAAAGCTTTCTTCCCCTTCGGCAACTCCACTACTTGCCAAGTCTTATTTTGTTCTAAAGCTGCAAATTCTGTAGCCATAGCGTCTAGCCATCCTGGGTGTAAAGCGGCCTGTGAATAGGAAGTTGGCTCTGAAATATGTATTACAGAATTGAGTATATTCTGATTGGTGAGAGTTAAGGCTGCAAAAGATAGAACAGTGGGAGAATGAGGTGAAAGGAAACAAGAATCTGTGTGATCAGATAAAAATCACGGTGTTGCAAACATAATCACTCAGATAAGATGGAGTTTGATGAGGTCTACTGGATCTCCTGAGTATAGTATCCAACATTTGTGATGCTGAAGGAGTATTAGGTGGATGTTGGATATGAGTAGGATGAAACGAATTAGGGGAGTTTTGTGATTCTATCTCTGAAAGTTCCGAATGACCTGGGTGTTTGGGAGATGTAGGATCTGGAGGAGATTGATTATGTGTACTGATGCTAGGAGATGGAGTGTATGTGCTATTGACCGAAAATATGGGAGGATCAATCTGAGATGCAAAAGGAAAGACATGTTCATAAAAGATCACATTTCTAGATAAAAAAATAATTTTTAGATTGAAAGTTGAGCAACTCGTAACCCTTCTTTCCAAAAGAGTGTGACAACCCGAACCGTCGTCTCATGTGTTATCGCTCCGTTTTTCCCATTCTCAACTTCTTTATGCGTCATTATCCGTATCTTGTGTGATCGAGTTGGTTTGGAATGATTTTGATAAGAAATGAGACACTTAGTCTCTTTTAAGAAGGCTTAGATTTGAAAAGTCAACTGGACATTGACTTATGAGTTAGCAGGCTCGGATGTTAATTCCGATGGTTTGGTTAGCTCCAGGAGATGATTTGAGACTTAGGAGCATGCTCGGTATTGATTTTGGAGGCCCGGTGTAGAATTAGGCTTGAATTGGCGAAGTTAGTATTTGGCGATTTTCTGGTTGATAGGTGAGCTTTTGATCCAGGAGTCGGAATGGAATTCTGAGAGTTGTTGTAGCTTCATTAGGTGATTTTGGATGTGTGTGCAAAATTTTAGGTCATTCGGAGGTGTTTTTGTCGGGTTTTTGATCAAATGCGTATTTTGGAAGTTTTTGAAGAACTTAGGCTTGAATCCGATGTGATTTGATGGTTTTAGTGTTGTTTGATGTGCTTTGATGATTGGAACAAGTTTGAATAATGTTTTACGATGTGTTGGTACATTTGGTTGAGGTCCCGGGGGCCTCGGGGTGATTTCGGATGGTTAACAAAAGTTTTTCTAAGGCTTGGGCTATGTAGAAAATTGTAGATCAGTGTTGCCGACATTTGTTCTATGCGATCGCATGAGTAGGGATACGATCGCATAGAAGGATTTTGGGGGCATGGTCATTTTTTCTATGCGATCGCGTGGTAGTGGTGTGATCGCACAGAGGAAAATTTGGAACCTGGATTTTTGTTCAATGCGATCGCAGTGATGTATATGCGATCGCACAGTTGAAGTTGTCTGGTCAATGCGATCGCGGGGACCTTTATGCGATCGTATAGGGTTAAAATCAGAGGTAAATATTTTGTGCTATGCGATCGCAGAGGCTTGGATGCGATTGCATAGAGGAAATTTGTGCTGGACAGAAGGATTTTTAATAATATTTCATCCGCGAAGCTTAGACCATTTTCACCATTTTTGAACGACCTTGAGAGCTTTTTGACGGGGATTAAAGAGGTTTTCAATGGAAATTTATTGAAGGTGAGTCTTATGACCTAGAAACATCATTTTATTGAAGAATCAACACTTAAATTCATGGAAATTTGATAAAAAATGGAAGAACTAGGGCTTGACTTTTTGAATGAAAAATTGGGAGTTTGAGGGAGCATTTAAGCTCGGATTTTTGGTAAATTAGATATGTATAAACTCGTGGCGAGATAAGGAATCCGATGATGTTAATTTTTTGATTTTTCGAGAAGTGGGCCCGAGGCTCGGGTTTTGCTAATTTCGAGATTCTTAATATTTTTCATTGTTTTCGATTGGCTATTGTTCCCTTAGCATATTATGATGTATTCGCTCTGATTTTGGTTAGATTCGACACGCGTAGAGGCCGATTTAAGGGGCAAAGGAGTCGCGAGCTAGAGATTTCACCGGTTCGAGGTGAGTAATGATTGTAAATGATATCCTAAGGGTTTGAAACCCCGGATTGCACACCGTAGTGCTATATTGAGTTGACTTGTACGACGGATAGTGGGTGTGGGGTAGAGCACCGCTGGGGATTGTGACTTGGTCCGTCCTGATTGATGAATTTACCGCGTATTTGATTGGAATTTATTTGATAGCACTATTGTTTGGGCTGATTGCCATATTTGGGCTTCGTGCAAACTATTTGAATCCTTTGGGGATTTATTTTTACTTCTTCCTCACTGTGTTGACTTATTACTTGAACTCAATCATATTATTGCTCCACTATTTAACAACTCAGCCACTTTTACTTAGATTTGAGTCTTAAATGATATTTTAAATAATAATTTGGACTGAGGACTGCTATTTTACTAATGCCTGAGAGGCTTATAATGATATTTTGACTGAGTGTGGCCGAGGGCCAGATGTGAGGATACACTAAGGGATGTGAGGCCGAGGGCCTGGATGTGAGGATTATATATAGATCGGACTGTACGCCGCACTAGTATATTATATGGATTAGACTGCACGATGCAGTACTATATTATATGGATCGGACTGCACGCCGCAGTAGGTATATATTGGATCGGACTGTACGTCACAGTGATATAGCACTTGGGCTGTAGGAGCCCCTCCGGAGTCTACACCCCCACACTGAGCGTGGGTACCTATATGGATCGGGCTACACACCGTAGCGATATATGGATCGGGCTACACGCCATAGCGATATATGGATCTAGATGCACGCCGTAGCGATATATGGATCGGGTTGCACGCCGTAGCGATATATGGATCGGGCTGCACGCCGTAGCGATATATGGATCGGGCTGCACGCCGTAGCGATATATTGATCGGGTTGCACGCTGTAGCGATATATTGATCAGGCTGCATGCCGTAGCGATATAGGGATCAAGCTTCACGCCGTAGCAATATATGGATCGGGCTGCACGCTGTAGCAATATAGGGATCGGGCTGCACGTCGTAGCGATATGTGGATCGGGCTGCACACCGCAGCGGTTACTATGTGATACTGTTCTGAGAGTGATCTGAGAGAGAGAGCCCTAGGGGTTGAGAGTGTTGTTGAGAGTGAGCTCGAGGAGCTGGTTCAGTTTGAGATATTGCCTGAGGGGCAAACTTCTACGTGCACATTTTGCATACTTCTTTGCCTTTTTCCTATAATACTGTGGTATTTGTGCCTGAGGGGCGGATTTTCTGTGCTAATCAGCACTAACTATTTGAAACCATTTACGTACTTATTGAAAGGGCCATTTTCAAAAGAGATTTGAACTGAGCCAAAATATTTCTAAAGATTTCACTAATTTCACTGTTTTCTCAGAAATTGTACCCGGCTTCTGTATAACATGTTGGTTTTACGTGATTTCTTTCTACTCAGTTATTATTACTTTTATTACTCACTGAGTTGGAGTACTCAATTTACTCCCTGCACCTCATATGCAGATGTAGGTATTGTTCACCCGGTAGCGGGTTTTGAGCTGGTTGGAGGTATTGCTATTGTAGCTGAGCAGAGTGACCGCCAGTGTTCGCGGCACAGGACTACTTCCTTCGGTTCTAAATTTTATTCTGTATATTGTTGGCCCTGTAGTTATATTTAGACTTCTCTAGATACTCATGACTTGTGACACCCCGGTCGGGCTGTAATGGGTTGTAATTACATTAATTAATATCATTAATTCATATTCGAACTGTTATATAATTAATTAACTGCTTTAAAGTGGTGTTCTAAAATGGTCAGGCTGGCCTTGTGTTCATGAGAGGCGCCATCACGACCGGGTTTAGGAATTGGGTCGTGACAAGTTGGTATCAGAGCCTAGGTTACTAGGTCTCACGAGTTATGAGCAAGTTTAGTAGAGTCTTGGTACGGAGACGTCTGTATTTATCCTCGAGAGGCTGCAGAACCTTTAGGAAAACATCACTTTCTTGGAATTCTTATTGTGCGTACTTGATTCAACTTGAGATGTAACCCTTTAAATTTCTTCCACACGTTTGTGTGCGTACGCAAGCGCTCAGTATTATATGTGCCTCGACGGCTTGTGATTTTCCGATCAAGGGGCAAGATGTGATCTTCGTGAGTATGTTGGGCCAGTGTGGAGGACTTGAGGCCGGATCTTTGCCTATGGCTTGAGCACCGAGGTGCTGATTGTGTGAGCAAGTGTTTGAACTTATATGTTCGGTATTGTCTGTATTAGCCGGAATGGCGGCCGGATATCCATGTGATGAGCATGTTAGTACTGCGGGATATATCTATATGACTTGGTAGTGACGAAGAAGTCTGCTGGATAACACATGAATTGTTAAGTGTTCGTTTCCTATCATGATTTGATGTGTAGCCCGAGCATGGGCGCGTGAAGAAGATTTCCGTGCCTCCTAGTTGGGGAGTGAAGTTCATTACATGTGGCAGTATGAATTCAGATCCAGGAAAACTAAATGACTGTGTAATGTGTATGAAGGTGGAATGTATACTGAAATACTAAATTGAGGCGAAGCAGGTGGGTTATCTCCTGCAGAGTTTTCTTAAATGGTATGTTCCTTATGTGTATGTTAGAAGATCTCATGTGTAATTGAAGAGTATGTATTGAAATTTGAAAATTTGGGTCGCTTAAGAGGGTGGACTCAACTGATGAGGGGATGAATGGGTGATTTGAGAGAGTGTTCAGTGGCTTATGGGTCTTAGATAGTGTGGTCTGATGATTGGGACTCATGTAGTGAGCCTGGGTTGAGGAATGGTGGTTCTATAGCAAAAAGGAATATCAAGTTGATGATGAATTAGAAGGGAAAATAGATAGATAGAATATCTTGATGGTAGACCGAATTGGTATGGTAAGGATATAATTAATTCTTTGTATGTGTTCAAGGTAATGAGCCCTTACAGGTATTGTGCAGCAAAGCTCTTGAGCTGTGACAACTTGCTTAGCTTGGTTTGGGTAGAAGGATTCAGTCCTGGAAGTTTAGCTTGTGCACATGGAATTGGGGGAGAGAGTCTTTGTTGTGTTTTACCGCAGTTTGGGGATGTATATTTTCTATGAGTATGCGAAGCATGGAATATGGGATGATTCTTTTTCTAGATGAGATTAACGGAAAGTCTTGGCTAGATGAGTTACAGTTCAGTTCTGAAAAGAAATTCATAAAATTCTTAGGCAACGGGTAGCCTCGGGTAATCAAGGAAATGGTACTACTAATTGGAAGTGATTTGACGAGAGTATATGTCTCGAAAGAAGGGTAATGTGATTAGACTGATGATACTTTGGTAGTATTGCAGCACTTTCTTGCTAGGTCAACTGCTGATATCTGAGTTTGTTTTATGGCACAAGGGAATTTTAGAATATCTTTCGTAGAATGATTTGGTACTCGAGGCGTAATATGTATTTATACTGCGAAATTTGGGATCAGGTACAGTGATTCGTGTGTTATATGGAGTTGGAGACTGGGAGTTCTGAGGTACAGACTGTGTAGCAATTGTGAATCGTGTGTATTGGTACCGTTAGCGACTATTGGGAATTGGAGGCCCGAGTGGATCTTTCTTTACTTGGTATATTATATTTTGGATACGATATTGGGGTGTAGACTAGTTGTCATAGTGTTGGGTTATTCTAGAGTATTGTGCTATGGGCTATGTCAGAAAATGCCACAAATTGCGTGGCGAGGTGCATCGGATTATGATCTAGCAGAGTGGTTTGTATTCCAAAGACCAATGGACGGCTTGAAAGGATTTCTTTTCTTAATTGGGCCCTCGTGGCGGATGTCAGTACAGAGGTTTCTACCATTGATTCAGTTCTGGTATTGAGGGACTTTTTTTGGATGTGTTTCTTGTGGTCGGGCATGTCGCCAGGCGAGATTGTAGATTTCGGTATTTATTTGGTGTCGAGCACTGTATCGTACGGCTTCGGCAGAAGTTATAGTGGTGGGAGGAGCAGCTTCAGGCTTCTTGGTATTGAGTTTTTTAGCAGGCTGATATGGCTACGTATTTGGCTTGAGTTAGCTTGGTTAGTTCCGAGTTGAATTGTTTAGGGATAGATTGATTCGATCGTTATTGAACTTGTTAGTGATCTGGGGAGATCTATGGTTGCTTTTTTTGTGCTGTGAGGCATTGTGATTTGTTGGATATGGGCACATGTGGTGTGGTTCTATTGAGGATTTATAGAGAAAGTTGAGCGGGAAGAGTAATTGAGTGTTGCTCGGTAAATGGAGTATTGGTTAGGCCTATCGGGTTACGTGTCATATGTTATTTGTTTCACAGTGGGTGTAATGAATTCTTTTGGTTCCAAACTTCAAATTATGCGTGGATGTCGATTTTGAGCATGGCGACTTGAGGTGTTTCATGTGTAACAGTGTTTGGGTAGGATCGCACATTGTGGCGAGGCCACGTGGGGGTATGAACCTTCAGGGTAGATTTAGGTATTCTATTTCCATAATGTGAGATGGGGTCTCAGCCTTGTGTTGTGATGGTACTGATGAGCTTTGAGGTACAACTCTTTCGTTTGATTCATTTTTCATGATTTGAGTATGTTAAAAACCGTTTCTTATTGGTGAGTGTATTATGCAAGTTGTGGCGTAGGCCTGTATTAAGATGTCATATCACCAGAGTGGTGTGTTAGATTCGAGGTGATCGTTGGGGTCATTAATGAATACGAACAGATTTGATTTCAGCTTGTTAGAAGGATGATATCGAGGTTCGGCTTGAAAATCTATTGTAGTATTAGTCAAAAGGGAAGTGGCTTCATGAATGGTTGATCTGAGAAATGGTTACGGTTTGCTGCATGTTTCATTTATAGTTGGCAGTATATGAAAGTGTTGGAACGAGACTTTAGCTGATAAGAGGTTTTCTATCGGTATTTTGTTATTGTGGGCAACCGCTATGAATAGGGGCTATTGTTTCGAGTGTTTGGATTATGCGGTATATCAGATGGTCTCACCTGAGGTTGCAGGTATGGGTTATTACAGCTGGTTCGGGACTATTCAAAGTATAGGTGTGAGGTTTTGATCGTATTGATGGTTTCAGAAGTGAAAAGGTAGTTCTATGATTTATGGGCTAGACTGGATTCTATAATATCGGTTTAAATGTGTTATAGGACCTATATGAGATAGGGGACGTGGTATCACCCCCGGGTATATGCTTGGTAAGGTTATTCAGCTATTGGTTGGCTTCCAAGACAACTCTGGGTACGCTCGAGGCTGAGCGTTTGTTTAAGTTAGGAAGAATGGGATGAACTGACCCGTTGTCTGATGTGTTACCGCTTCGTTTTTCCCATTCTCAGCTTCTTTATGCTTCATTATCTGTATCTTATGTGATCGAGTAGGTTTGGAGTGGTTTTGATAAGAAATGAGACACATAGTCTCTTTTAAGAAGGCTTAAGTTTAAAAAGTCAACCTGACGTTCAGTTATAAGTTAGAGAGCTCGGATGCGAAGTCTGATGGTTCGGTTAGCTTTGGGAGATGATTTGAGACTTAGGAGCATGCTCAGAATTGATTTTGGAGGCCCGGTGTAGAATTAGGCTTGAATTGGCGAAGTTAGTATTTGGCGATTTCCAGTTGATAGGTGAGATTTTGATCCAGGAGTCGGAATGGAATTCCGAGAGTTTCTGTAGCTTCATTAGGTGATTTTGGATGTGTGTGCAAAATTCCAGGTCATTCGGAGGTATTTTGGTCGGGTTTTTTATCAAATGCGTATTTTGGATGTTTTTGAAGAACTTAGGCTTGAATCTGGTGTGATTTGATGGTTTTAGCATTGTTTGATGTGCTTTTATGATTGGAACAAGTTTGAATGATATTTTAGGATGTGTTGGTGCTTTTGGTTGAGGTTCCATAAGCCTCGGGGTGATTTCGGATGGTTAACGGAAGTTTTTCTAAGCATTGGGCTGTGCAGAAAATTGCAGATCAGTGTTGCAGACATTTGTTCTATGAGATCGCATGAGTAGGGTTGCGATTGCATAGAAGGATTTTGGGGCATGGTCATTTGTGCTATGCGATCGCACAGAGGAAAATTTGGAGCCTGGATTTTTGTTCAATACGATCGCAGTGATGTATATGTGATCGCACAGTTGAAGTTGTCTGATCAATACGATTGCGGGGACCCTTATGCGATCACATAGGGTTAAAATCATATGTAAATATTTTGTGCTATGCGATCGTAGAGGCTTGGATACGATCGCATAGAGGAAATCTGGGCTGGATAGAAGGGTTTTTAATAACATTTTGAATGACCTTGAGAGCTTTTTGACAGGAATTAAAGAGGTTTTCGACGGGAATTGATTGGAGGTGAGTCTTACGACCTAGAAACATCATTTTATTGAAGAGTCAACACTTAAATTCATGGAAATTTGATTAAAAATGGAAGAACTAGGGATTGATTTTTTGAATGAAAAATTTGGAGTTTGAGGGAGCATTTGAGCTCGGATTTTTGGTAAATTTGATATGTATAGACTCGTGGCGAGATAAGGAATCCAATGATGTTAATTTTCTGATTTTTCGATAAGTGGGCCCAGGGCTCGGGTTTTGCTAATTTCGAGATTCTTGATATTTTTCGATTGTTCTCGATTGGCTATTGTTAGCATATTGTGATGTATTCGCTCTAATTTTGTTTAGATTCGACATACATGGAGGCCGATTTGAGGGGCAAAGGCGTCGCGAACTAGAGATTTCACCGGTTCGAGGTGAGTAATGATTGTAAATGATATCCTGAGGGTTTGAAACCCCGGATTGCATATCGTAGTGCTATATTGAGGTGACTTGCATTCCGAATAGTGGGCGTGGGGTAGAGCACTGCTGGGGATTGTGACTTGGTCCTCCCCGATTGATGAATTTACCGTGTATTTGACTGGAATTTATTTGTTAGCACTTCTGTTTGGGCTTATTGCCATATTTGGGCTTCGTGCCAACTATTTAAATCCTTTGGGGATTTATTTTTACTGCTTCCTCGCCGTGTTGACTTATTACTTGAACTCAGTCATATTGTTGCTCCATTATTTTACAACTCAGTCACTTTTACTCATATTTGAGTCTTAAATGATATTTTAAATGATAATTTGGGCTGAGGACTAGTGTTTTACTAATGCCCGAGAGGCTTGTGATGATATTCTGACTGAGTGTGGCCTAGGGCCAGATGTGAGGATACAATGAGGGATGTGAGGCCGAGGGCCTAGATGTGAGGATTATATATGGATCGGACTGCATGCCGCAGTAGTATATTATATGGATCAGACTGCATGCCGCAGTAGTATATTATATGGATCGAACTGCACGCCGTAGTAGTATATTATAAGGATCGGACTGCACGCCGCAGTAGGTATATATTAGATCAGTCTGCACACCGCAGTGATATAGCGCTTGGGCTGTAGGAGCCCCTCCGGAGTCTGCACCCCCACAGTGAGCGCGGGTACCGTCATAGTGATATATGGATCGGGCTACATGCCGTAGCGATATATGGATCAGGATACACGTCGTATCAATATATATTGATCGGGCTGCACGCCGTAGCGATATATGGATCGAGCTGCACGCTGTAGCGATATATGGATCAAGCTGCACGCCGTAGCGATATATGGATCGGGCAGCACGCTGTAGTGATATGTGGATCGGGCTTCACGCCATAGCGATATGTGGATTGGGCTGCACGCCGTAGCGGTTACTATGTGATAATGCTATGAGAGAGAGAGCCCAAGGGGCTGATAGTGTTGTTGAGAGTGAGCCCGAGGAGCTGGTTCAGTTTGAGATATTGCCCGAGGGGCGAACTTCTATGTGCATATTTTGCATACTTCTTTGCCTTTTTCCTGTTATACTGTGGTATTTGTGCCCGAGGGGCGAATTTTCTGTGCTAATAAGCATTAACTATTTTGAAACCGTTTACGTACTTATTGAAAGGACCATTTTCAAAAGAGATTTGAACTGATCCAAAACACTTCTAAAGATTTCATTGATTTCACTATTTTCTCAGAAATTGTACCCGGCTTCTGTATAGCATGTTGGTTGCTTTACGTGATTTATTGCTGCTCAGTTATTATTTACTTTTATTACTCACTGAGTTGTAGTACTCACTTTACTTACTGCACCTCGCGTGCAGATGCAAGTATTGTTCACCCGATAGCGGGTTTTGAGCTGGTTGAATGTATTGCTATTGTAGCTGAGCAGAGTGACCGCCAGCGTTTGCGGTACCGAACTACTTCCTTCGGTTCTAAATTTTATTCTGTATATTATTGGCCCTGTAGTTGTATTTAGACTTCTCTAGATGCTCGTGACTTGTGATACCCCGGTCGGGTTGTATTGGGTTGTAATTACATTAATTAATATCATTAATTCATATTCGAACTGTTATATAATTTATTAACTGCTTTAAAGTGGTGTTCTGAAATGGTCTTGCTGGCCTTGTCTTCACGAGAAGCGCCATCACGACCGGGTTTGGGAATTGGTTCGTGACAAAGGGTAACCCAACAATACGCAAGGCACATATCTAGGATCTAATTTAGACCTTTGTTGTGATAGAGTGGAAGTATATCATAAACAACCAAAGACTCTTAAAGAAGAATAATCAGGCACCTTTCCAAACAACTTCTCATAAGGTGTTTTTGAATGTAGAACCTTGGAGGAAAACCTATTAATAATAAAAGTGGCTGTAAGCAGGCAATCTCCCCAATAGGAAACTGGCAAATGTGATTGAAAAAGAAGGGCTCTACATGTTTCAAGTAAGTGTCTATTTTTCCTTTCTACAACCCCATTTTGTTGAGGGGTAGCCACACAGGTTGTTTGGTGGATAATACTTTGTGAAGAAAAAAATGTGACGTTGAGCTTCTAGAACCTAGCTCAAAAGCATTATCCGACCTTACTATTCTGAATTTTATGTTAAATTGTCTTTCAACTATTGCTAAAAAACTGGAGAATGGTAAAGGCATTACTTTTGGTACTAAGAAGGTATGTCCAAGTTCCTATACTGTAGTCGTCAACTATAGTTAAAAAATACTTATACCCATCATGTGTGCTTTGTTTATAGGGTCCCCAAGTATCTACATGTATAAGCTCAAAAATAGAAGTATAGGAGATTGCACTGGATTGAAATAGCAGTTTAGTTTGCCTTGCTAGCATACATACTTAACATGGATCATGTATTTGAGATAAAGAAGCATTTGGAATAACTGAAATTCTATTCATATTTGAAAAAGGCATATGCCCCAAACTCTTGTGCCAAAGGCTTACATCAGTGAACCCTTTAAGAAGACTAGGAACTAAATTTGAAAATGCAACATTTACTGGCTGCTTAGAATTGAAGACTAAATTAGAAATTGCAGGATTACTGAGCTGCTTACAATTGACCTTAAACTGAGAAAACCCTTGATCTCTATCCTTAGAACTAGACTGACTAAACTTTAAAAATGTATAGACCTTTCTTGACTTCACCAAGAACCAGAAGCCTCTTCATTGAAGGGCCTTGAATTATAACAGCAGATGAAGAGAAAATTAGCAGACAATTAAATTGATTACACAACTTCTGAATAGAGAGTAAGTTGTATCTGAAACTTGGAACATATAAGACATTTGAAAGAATGAGATTTGGAAAAACCCTGACATTTCCTCAATGGGTAACTTTTATATATCTTGTGCGAGTTAGGTAAGCTAATGTGTAAAGGTCTGTTTACTGGCTTTATATTAAACATAATTGATGCATCGTATGTCATGTGTTCTGATGCACCTGTATCTAAAATCCAGGTGAGGGAATTGATTGAAGAAGAATAAGAAAAGAATTTGGAGTTGGGAATGCTTTACCAGAACAATTAGCAGACACTACGGCTTTAGAGTTTTGCTCGTTCTGACCGGCTTTGACCTGTTGAAGCAAGTTAAAAAGTTGATTAAGATGCTCCTGAGATATAGAATTGTTACCTCCCTTAAAGACATTGACTGATTCTGATGGAATCTCTATTCCTGCGTATGCTGCATTGCTGTGTACGACTCCTTGATATTTCTTAGACTTGGTAAACTTAAAATCTGTAGGAAATCCCATAATCCTATGGCACTTTTCTGTTGTATGCCTAGGTTTCTTACAAAAACTGCATATCAGGTTGTTTCTCCTTCCCGCATTGCTTCCCTTCTACTTACTTTCAAACTTTCCTTGTATCTGATTTCCAAACTTGTTTGTGGTAAAGAAAGCAGACTCTCTCAGGTGTTGTGTGACATGAATCTCCCTTTGTTTTTCATCTTGAATGAGAAGTGGCTAGGCTTGATTTACGGTTGGGAGAGGAGACATCATTAAGATCTTACTTTTAACACTTGAATAAGCTTTATTCAGTCCCATGAGGAACTGAATGAGCCTTCCATCTTGGTAAGATTTGAGTGACTTAGCTTTGCCACCACATGAGCATGTACAACTTCAATGAACATAATTGTTCAAGGTATCCAATGTGAACGCTACTGTGTTAAAACACAAAATCAGAAAACTGTTAGAAGAATAAAAGAAACTAGAAAAACAGTAGAGAATAAGAAGTATTCCGAGTCCACAATTTGCTTGTGCGTCCTTAAGGAATTTTAAGCCCCTCACACGTTGCCAAGGTAATGGATTATATCCTCCCAAGATAAAACAGAATAAACCTTCCTGCAGCAGTGGCAATACAAACTGCAGGATACCAACTAACATAAAGAATGGAGCCAAATCACACTTACGAATTCAAGAGAGATAGACTGTGAATTAGAATGCAGTACTTTCCGAAAGAAGGAAGCTCTGTAATATTTTTGGTGTGTTAAAAACAAAGCCATGCCTCTGAATTTATAGGCAATTATTGGAAGAGGTGTGATGTCTATTCTGGAAAAGGTGCCTGTTCAGAAATTTCGCCGCCTGCCGCGGTCCTACCGCGGTTATGCTAGGACAGTGACCAAAGTGGCCCTCTAAACCTGTAGAAGGGTTCTGGCACGATCCTACCGCGGTTATGCTAGGATCGCGACCAGACAATATTTCTGCATCTCTTACAACGTTCGATTCTTTCTCTCCGCAATTCCATTAGATTGTGGAGAGTAAGGGGCAGTTGTTTGGTGAATAATGTCATTTTTCAAATATATTTCTTCAAAAGGGGACTCATATTCTCTACTCCTATCACTTCTTATCGCTTTGATCTTTTTGTTTTGTTGTGTTTCAACTTCACACTTGTATTGCTTGAAAGCATCAATTCCCTCATCTTTACTATTAAGTAAATAAACATAGCAATATCTCGTACTATCGTCAATAAAAGTAATAAAATACTTTTTTCCCTCCGCGAGATGGTGTTGACTTCATGTCGCAAATATTTGTGTGAATTAAGTCTAAAGGACTTGAATTCCTTTCAACGGACTTATAAGGATGCTTAGCATACTTTGATTCCACAGATATTTGACATTTGGAATTAATGCAATCAAATTTTGGCAATACTTCTAAATTTATCATTTTTTGCAATGTTTTGAAGTTGAAGTTACCTAATNCTGCTATTACATTTAGCTTAAAAAGGCCCTCATTCAGGTAACCTTTTCCTATATACATATCATTCTTACTTAGTACAACACTATTAGAACCAAAAATACCTTTAAATCCATTCTTGACTAGAAGTGATGTAGACACAAGATTCTTGCGAATTTCTGGAACATGGAGAACTTGGTTTAGAGTCACTATTTTTTCCGACATTATCTTCAACGCAATCTTGCCAACTCCTTCAATTTTGGCTGTAGACGAATTTCGCATGAAAATTGTCTCGTCGGGTCCTACGGGGGCATAAGAAGAAAATAACTCCTTGTTAGCACAAACATGGCCGGTGGCTCCAGAATCTATCCACCATTCTTTAGGATTTCCTACCAAGTTGCATTCAGACAACATGGCAAACAAGTCCTCCATTTCATCAGCATTTTCAACCATGTTAGATTGATTATTTTTCTTTTTATCATTCTTTGGCGCACGACAATCCATGACCTTATGCCCAGATTTTCCATAGTTGTGGCAATTACCCTTGAACTTCTTCTTGGTGGGGAATTATTTGGTCTAGAAGCGTTCTTTCTCTTTTTGTTTTGTGGCGGCTCCTCAACAATGTTGGCCCTTATTATTGTCGAGTTCCCACATGACTTCTTTTCAGTATTTTTTTGTCTTCATCTATCCTCAAACGAACAATCAAGTCTTCTAGTGTCATTTCCTTCCACTTGTGTTTAAGATAGTTCTTAAAATCCTTCCACAATGGAGGTAATTTCTCAATGAAAGCAGCGGCTTGAAAGGCCTCATTTATGACTATACCTTCAATACCAAATTCATAATTAATAACAAGATAAATCTTATTAATAAAATTATTTATTCGGGTCATACTTCAGCAGGAGGTCATGCACAATGACTTGTAATTCTTGGACTTGAGTTATGACCGACCTAGTGTCAATCATCTTGAAATCC
>MU732965.1:6901-62272 GCA_026770625.1 Nicotiana glauca | reverse complement strand
AAAAAAAAACTCGGACATAAAAAAGCCCGTTAGGCCCTCGAAGCCCACGAGCCCGACCCGTTTAGCCCAGGACCATCTGGGCTTAGGCCCGTCACGGGCTGGTTCCACCCAGCAGGCCCACGAAGCCCGAGACCGCCAAGCCCGGGACCGCCTGAGCCCAGGACCGCCAGGCCCAGGCCCGCCAGGCCCAGGCCCGTTTGGCCCATTTAGGCCCGGGCCCCGCCTAAAAGTGCAGCCTTATTCGTAGGATGTTTTTGAGGTTGTGTACATGTTTGTTTGGAGCCCCGAGGGCTTGGGTGAGTTTTGGATAGGTGTCAAGTTGCATTTTGAACTTTGGAAAAATAGTTGCAGGTCAGGTCTAATATCTTCACATTTGCGAAGGATTTCTCGCAAATGCGAACTCCCCATCGCAAATGCGAAGTCTGGGGATTTGGCTTGGGATCGCAAATGCGAATAAATTGCTCGCAAATGGGAGTAAGGGATTTCCAAGAACTGGTCGCAAATGCGATCACAGTGCCAGCAAATACGAGAGTGCCAAGATTGCAAATGCGGTCAATACTTCGCAAATGTGAAGTCTACACTTAGGCCCAGTGTTCACAAATGTGAATTGAAATCTCGCAATTCCCAGCCCTGTTTTGTTCGCAAATGCGAACCTATGTTCGCATTTCCTATATCCGCAGCCCAGCAAATTTTATACTTAGTCGAAATTTCACCACTTTTCACCATTCTTTCAAAACCCAAACACCATAGACGATTTTTCAAGAGAAAACTTCATCCCAAATCACTTGTAAGTTGATTTTTACTCAATTCTTTCAATCTTTAACATCATTAAACATGTTTTCCACTTGAAATCAAGGATTTTCATGGGTGAAATTGGGGTTTTTGGGTAGAACCTAGGTTTTCTATAAATTGGGGAGTTGGACCTCGATTTGAGGTCCGATTTCAAAACAAATTACATATTTGAGTTCGTGGGGGAATGGGTAACCGGGTTTTGGTCCGAACCTCGGGTTTTGACCACGTGGGCCCGGGGGCATTTTTGGAATTTTTGGGAAAAACTTGGGAAAATCATTTTTATGCATTCAAATTGATTCATATAGTGTTTATTAAAGTAATTGAACAATTTGTGATTAGATTCGAGCGAATTGGAGGTGGAACCGTGAGGTAAAGCGATAGTTGAGGATTAAGTGGATTTCAAGGCTTTGAGGTAAGTGTTTGGTTTAACCCTAGCTTGAGGGAATAGGAGTTGAGTCTTGTTGCTAATTGCTATGTGATCGAGTACGATGTATAGGCATGGTGACGAGTATCTATACATTGGTGTCTAGCATGACCGTGAGTCCTTATAATCTGATTATCATGACTTGGTTGTGAACTCCGTGATTATTGGATGATTCCTATATGTTGTGAATAACATGTGAACAGTGATATGATTACTTGATTCTCTGGAGCGTTGGCTCAAAATAGTAGAGTGGGTTATAAGATAAGAAAAGTAAGAAAAAGAAAGCACTGTTGATTATTTCCTTCCCGGGACATTTGGTTGAGCTTGTTGGATTCTTTCCCTTGCCGGAATTTTGTCAAATATTTGCTTATTTTTATGTCCCTTAATTGTGACTATTGTTTGGGAAGTCAGACTGTTAAATGACATTGAGGATCGGGTTGCGCGCCGCAACAATGATATTAAGGATCGGGTTGCACGCCGCAACAATGATATATGAGGGTTGGGTTACGCGCCACAACAATGCAGGTTGCACGCCGCAACAGTGGTATTTGTGGAGCGGGACAGTTATTGATACCATGTGTTTGTATTGAGTATTGATTCCTTGTTCATTATGAATCTAGCTGCTTTAGTTTGTTACTCGGGATTACTGTTAATATTGTATCTCCCCATAGCATGTTTCCCCCTCCCATGTTGTTAATTGCCTTGTATTCGATTTCTGCTGTATATTTATAACTGCACAGGTTTGTGTGGTGTCCACTCTAGCCTCGTCACTACTTCACCGGGGTTAGGCTAGACACTTACCTGCACATGGGGTCGGTTGTGCTGATGCTACACTTCTGTGCATTTTTGCACAGGTCCAGGTTTTGAGGAGCAGCAGCAGCATTAGTACGGGAGAAGGCTTTCATTTTTACGAGACCGAGGTAGCCTTGCAGGCGTCCGCAGGCCTGACGTCTCTTCTTTATGTTCTCTTTTAGACTGTTGCCTCATTGTTTTCGATATGGACAACTTATATATTTCTTTCAGACCATTGTATTTAGTATATTCTTAGTAGTTCGTGAGTACTGTGACACCAAATCTTGGGTAGAAACTAATGACTGTTCCGCGTTATGATTCGTAATTATAAATCAGACTTCCGCTATGATTCTTGTTAAATTTCATGTTCTATATTGATGCTATAAACTGTTAAAGTAATTGTCTAGTAATGAAAGTGTACATAAGTTGGCTTGCCTAGCTACCACGAGTAGGCGCCATCACGATCCCGATGGTGGAAAATCCGGGTCGTAACACACCGCTTCTGTACCATAAACCAACATATAAGGAGTTGTACCAGTTGATGTGCGGACTATGGTGCGATACCCCAATAAAGCAAATGATAGCTTCTCATGCCACTACTTATGCTTTTCCACCATCTTCCTCAGTATCTTCTTGATGTTCTTGTTAGCGGCTTCTACATCTCTGTTCATTTGAGGCCTGCAGGCTATGGAATTCTTATGTTCGATCTTGAAGGTTTCACACATAGCTTTTACCAAATCATTGTTGAGGTTGGAACCATTGTCAGTAATGATTGATTCTGGAATCCCGAATCGACTAACGATACGGTCACGGACGAAGTCTGCCACGACTTTCTTAGTCACTGCTCCGTAAGATGCTGCTTTAACCCATTTGGTGAAATAATCATTTGCTACTAGGATAAACCTGTGCCCATTTGATGCGGAAGGTTCATTTGGTCCAATAGCATCCATTCCTCATGCGGCGAACGGCCAGGGCAAGCTTGTTGCATTAAGCTCATTTGGAGGCACTTTTATCATGTCTGTATGGATCTGACAGCGGTGGCACTTTCAAACATACTGGATGCCGTCTGTCCCCATAGTCATCCAAAAATAACCTGCCCGGAGTATCTTCTTGGCTAAGATGAAACCGTTCATATGTGGACCATAGGTCCGGGCATGAATTTCCTCTAGCAGCTTAGATGCTTCCTCCGCATCAACACACCTTAGCAAACCCAAATCTGGAGTTCTTCTATACAAGATTCCCCCAATGTGGAAGAAATTATTGGACAGTCTTCGAAGTGTGCGCTTCTGAGTAGCATTTGTAAGCTCTGGATATTCTCCTTAGGCTAAAAATTTCTTGATGTTGTGAAACCAAGGCTTTCCATCTGTTTCTTCCTCGACATGAGCATAATAAGCTGGCTGATCATGAATCTTTACTGGAATAGGGTCTATGAAGTTCTTATCTGGATGCTGAATCATAGATGATAGGGTGGCCAGTGCGTCGGCAAACTCATTCTGGACTCTGGGAACATGGCGAAATTCTGTCTTTGTGAACCTCTTCCTCAACTCCTGTACATGATGTAGGTATGGGAGTATCTTAGAGTTCTTGGTTGCCCATTCTTCTCGTACCTGATGTATAAGTAAGTCTGAATCTCCAATCACTAGAAACTCTTGGATGTTCATGTCAATGGCCATCTTGATCCCTAAGATGTAGGCTTCGTACTCGGCCATATTATTGGTGTAGGGGAACCTGAGCTTGGTGGATACCGGATAGTGCTGACTAGTTTTTGATACTAGGACTGCCCCTATGCCAACTCCTTTGAAATTTTCTACTCCATCGAAAAACATCCTCCTACCGTCATAGGATTCTGCAATGTCTTCTCCTACAAATGATACCTCTTCATCAGGAAAATACGTCTTTAAGGGTTCGTATTCTCCGTCCACAGGGTTTTCTGCAAGGTGATCTGCTAATGCCTGTCCTTTGATTGCTTTCTGAGTTACGTAGACGATGTCGAATTTACTCAACATGATTTACCACCTTGGCTAGCTTGCCAGTGGGCATGGGCTTCTGGAAGATGTACTTTAAATGATCCATCCTTGATATGAGATACGTAGTGTAAGCATAGAAATAGTGCCTCAAATTCTGAGCTACCCAAGTCAGAGCACAACAAGTGCGTTCCAACAGAGAATAACGTGCCTTGTATGGGGTGAACTTCTTACTGAGATAATAGATGGCCTGCTCCTTCCTCCCTGTTTCATCATGTTGCCTCAGAACACATCCGAATGCTCCATCTAATACTGCAAGGTAGAGTATTAGGGGTTTACCTGGCTCGGGCGGGACAAAAACGGGCGATGTTGACAAGTACTCCTTGATTCTATCGAAGGCTCTTTGGCAGTCATCGGTCCATTTGGTAGCGGCGTCCTTCTTTAGCATCATAAAGATTGGCTCACAGATGACAGTAGATTATGCTATGAACCGGCTGATGTAGCTAAGTCTCCCCAAGAAACTCATTACTTCTTTCTTGTTCTTTGGCGATGGCAATTCTTGAATAGCTTTGACCTTTGATGGATCTAATTCTATCCCTCGACGACTCACAATGAACCCAAGCAATTTTCTAGCTGGAACCTTGAATGCACATTTTGCGTGATTCAATTTCAGGTTGTATCTTCTCAGTCTATTGAAGAATTTCCTTAAATCTTCCATGTGATCAGCGACTTTCTTGGACTTAATGATGACGTCGTCTACATACACTTCGATCTCCTTGTGTATCATGTCATGGAAAATGGTGGTCATGGCTCTCATGTAGGTAGCCTCTGCATTCTTTAACCCAAACAACATCATCTTGTAGCAATACATCCCCCACAGCGTAATGAAAGCCATTTTCTCAGCATCTTCTTCATCCATCCATATCTGATGGTACCCAACAAAACAATTAACGAATGACTGCAGCTCATGCTTGGCGCAGTTGTCAATCAAGAGGTGTATATTCTGTAAGGGGAAGTTGTCTTTTGGATTAGCCTGGTTCAGATCCCGGTAGTCGACGCAGACTCTGACCTTCCCATCCTTTTTCTGTACTAGCACAATATTGGCTAACCATGTTGGATACTCTACTACCCTGAGAACCTTAGCTTTGACCTGCTTAGTGACTTCTTCCTTGATTTTTAAATTCATATTTGGCTTGACGTTTCTGAGCTTCTGCTTCACTGGCGGATAGGCCAGATCAGTCGGCAATTTTTGAGCCACAATGGATGTTCTTAGACCAGTCATGTCGTCATATGACCAGGCAAATATGTCTTCATACTCTCTTAGAAACTCTGTATATTCTTTCTTTTCTGACTGTGACAAATGAACGCTGATTCGTGTTTCTTTGATATTTTCTGCATCTCCCAGGTTGACAATCTCAGTCTCGTCCAAGTTGGACTTAGGCCTATTTTCAAAATTTTCAACTATCTTAACAATCTCTTCCGGTATATTATCTTCCTCTGAATCTATTCCGTTTGTCGCGTTGTCTCGTTGCATATCACAATCATTGGTTCATCAAGATAAGTTGAGATATAATAAATGTTGTTTGAGTAAAGTAATTAGATAAAATAATAAGACTGAGATTTATAAGAAAATTGAAAAACTTTAATAAATTCCATAAATGTTTTGAACATTGGAGCTCTTTCTTGCGAAAATAAAAATGCAAAAGGAAAATAAACTAGTAAAATAAAATAGTGCGTGGTGCTTTGTTCAGCCTTGCTACCCGAGGCACGTTGGGATTTGGTGGTTCTGACGGTCCAGTTGTTGAGGCGTGCTCCTCTGTTTACAGCTTGTATGGAAGGGCCTTCCTCCCCCTCCTCCTCTAAAATGACACAACAGTCCATACCATCATCTTCCAGGAATAAGTCCCTCATTGCTCCTAATGCTTCCTCTTCTTCTGACCCATAGATGACTTCGGCTGGTTGAAAAGTCTGCTCCAGACGGGGTATCAGCTACTCCAATGGATAGTAAGGACCGCACCAGGATGGCGACCATTCCTTGAATTCTTTCCAGGTATACTCATATCCCAATCCGAAGGTGGTGCCATGCTTCTTGAGCTTGATGGGCTTAGCGATTCCTTGGAGATTCTTGCCAAGTCCCTTGCCAGGTTCATACCTGCTCCAGTTTAGTATGCTTTTAATTTTATTATCCCACCATTTATCTTTATTGATGGCGTTGACTCGCTCGATGTGGTGGTAAGTTTCCCCACCTATCCATCTTCTTCCTCCAGTTGCTGGGATGGTCTGGCCGCTATATATGGGGTTGCTACCGTCACCATGAATGATCACCTCCTAGTGATTGCACTCAAATTTCACTGCTTGATGTAGTGTTGATGCCATGGCCCCGGCGGCATGAATCCATGGTCGTCCCAACAATAGATTGTAAGATGCCGACACGTCTATCACTTGAAAATCAACATCAAACCAAGTAGGCCCCATTTGCAAACGTAAGCTAATTTTACCAATAGTGGACCTTTGAGAACCGTCGAAAGCCTTAACGCTGATGGCCCCATCCTCGATTTCATGCAACCCTTTTCCTAATGTCCTGAGTGTTACCAACGGACAAATATTGAGGCTGGACCCCCATCGACCAGGATCCTAGTAATGAAGTAATCTTCGCACTGCACAGTGATATACAATGCCTTGTTGTGGCTCAATCCTTCCGGTGGCAGCTCATCCTCGTGGAAGGTGATTTTGTGACTCTCCAACACTTGACCTACCATGTTTGTCATTTCTCCTCCAGTGATGTTGCTTGGTATATATGCCTCATTCAACACCTTCAACAAGGCATTTTTGTGCGTATTAGAATCTGCAGTAAAGCCAGGATAGAGATCTGGGCCAGTTTTTTGTTTAGTTGGTCAATGATCGAGTATTCCTTGGCTTGTATCTTTCTCCAGAGATCACCGGGTCCAGTTTCAATGATGGCTTGTCGACCAGAGGTCTACTTACTTGACTCAGCCAAGTGTCCTGGGTATAAACCCTGTCGGTTCTTATCATACCCTGTGCTGCAAGTGCTTCCCCGAACTTGGCCTTCCCTTTCCTTCTTGCCTCGGCTGTGTAGTCCCATGGTATGGATTTTGTGTGGAATGGTGTTACAGCTGTCATTGCTACTAGAATAGGCACCCTTTCTTTGGAAGGTAATACAACAACTTCAAATGGCTCAGGCACCTTTGGGGACCCAAACTCGACCTCAATTGGTGTTGGCGTCTTTGCAGAGGCTGGTGTTTCAAACTCAAGTGGTATGGACATGTTCACCTCGGTATCCTTAGAAGGCTGAATCTGGACTACAATCATATTAAGGGTGACTGTTGGTTTCTTTGGGTCGTCACCTTCCATGATCAAACCGATTGATCCTTTGGGATCCCAATCGTCTTCTATTTCAATCATATGAACACCTCCACCCTTGTGGTCTAGTAGAGGGTTGTTGCAGACATTTAGAGTAGGCTTCTTTGCCACGATAATCATGTTGTCAATCAAAACCTGGATCTTGTCCTTCAAGGAGCGGCATTCATCAATGGTATGCCCCTTCATGCCAAAATGGTATGCACAGGTTTTATTTGGGTTGATCCATTGGGAAGGGTTTTCAGGGTTTATGTTAGGGATATGGGTGACATAACCAGCAGCTTTGTGTCTCTCATACAGCTAGTCGATTGGTTCAGTAATGGCAGTATACTGTTTGGGAGGTTTGCGGTCGAAATTTGGTCGAGGTCTAGAAAAGTTTTGGTGGGTGGGAGGTGATTGATAGTGGGGTGGTTGAGTGTCGTAAGATTGATAGACGTGTGCGGGTTGGGAATATCTAGGTGAAACAGGTTGGTATGTGGGAGGTGAAGGCGATTGATAGGTAGGTAGCGGAGTTTGGTAGGAAAGTGCGGGTGTTTGGAAATTTAGAGTGGGCTGATATGTAAATGGAGATATCGGGTACGTTTGGTATTTGATAGGTGATTTGGTTCTCTGTGCAACCATTACGACACTTACATCCCTCTTCTTGGACGTACCACCAGACTGCAGAGCCTTGTTGGTGGCTTGGAAAGCTTTAAAGTTAGTAACCATGCCACTCTTGATACCTTCTTCTATCCTTTCTCCTAGCTTGATGAAGTCAAAAAATTTATGGTTCTCGATCAGCATCAGTCTTTCATAGTATTGCGGATCCTGAGCCCGGATGAAAAATTTGTTCATCTGTTCTTCTCCTAAGGCAGGTCGAACCTTAGCAGCCTCTGATCTCCAACGAGTGGCATACTCGCAAAACGTTTCTATTGGTTTCTTCTTTAAATTCTGAATGTAAAACACATCCGGTGCATTTTCCATGTTGAACCTGAACCTATCCATGAAGTCGGACGCCATACTAACCAGTTTGACCACTTCTTTAGGTCTTGGCTAATGTACCAAGACAGAGCATCTCCTTTCAGGATCCTCATGAAAAGCTTCATGCGGATCTTCTCATCTTTCCCTACTCCAACCAGTTTGTCGCAGTATGTCCTCAAGTGAACCCTGGGATCCCCTGTACCATCAAACATTTCAAACTCGGGAGGTTTGTACCCCTCGGGCAGTTCGACATCGGGTTGTATGCATAAATATTCATAGTTTAGCCCTTCAATTCCTTTACTACCTTCAACGCCTTGGATCCTGGTGGTAAGCTTGTTAAGTTCTTCAGCCAAATTTCTGATGAACAAGTCTTTATTATTGGACTCGGGTGTGCTTTAGATGGGTTGAGTATGATGCGGCACAGTTTCCATATAAATAAGGGTGTTGTGTTTTTGTGACAGTGGTCATTTGTGGAGTTCAATGGTTCTGGGATAAGCATCGGAGTGTTATTGGGAGTGTAGCAAGTATTGCAATGGTTGTGAGAAGCGGGATGGTTTGAGACATTTTGTGGAGGTATGGGATTCTGAGTAACTTCTGGAGCGGTAAGGGAAAATGACAAACTTTCCAAATTCCGAACTTGATCAAGCTCTTCTTGGAATTTCAGTAACTTTTGTTCTATTTGAGAGGCATTCTCTTTAGGGACCATGGCACTACGAGTGATCTCCACCCGTTCAGCTGAGTTGTTTGAATCTTCCATTCTTCTTTTGCCTCTGTGCCTGACAAGACTGGGAGGAGGAGTAGGTGGAGGGCCCCTGGATCTTGTAAAATATGCTGATATTGCCAGAGTTCACGAACTAACCTTTGGGGAGGGGAATAAACAAAAGTAAAAACAAAAAGGTAACAAGTTAGTAAGGATTATAAGAAAAGATGTTGAAATATTTAAACACGTAGTGTAGGAAATATAAAGCGTGTCCTAATTTTGGGGACCTCGTTGTGCCCCAGGTAGGCCTAGCGACAAGTAAATTTGGAGAACTTAGAATGCTAAATGCCTTATTTTATTGATAGAAAATAAGACAAATCCCAAAACGACACTAAATAACATGAAATAAAAATGTCACTAGTGGCCATAGGCCTTATTACATTTTCAAAGGAAAAGAAAAAAAAACTCCTATCTATTTGGTCCCAGAAGGACCTTCCCCAGATGTGGCAGTGTTGGCTCCCTCGTACAGCTCTCCCAGCTTGTGCAGTCCTAGCAGCAAGTAGGCCCTGGCCAAATGTCCGCCTTCATTTCCTTCAGCAGTTCGGCAATCTTCGACCCTTTTCAGAAACTTCTTTTCCAGTTCTACTATGCCTCGCTCCAAGAAGATCAGTCATTTGTTGGTGCTGACAATATCCTTCCATTCTCCAATTAGTTTTTGATTGGCTTCTTGTATTTCACGGTGCTTATTTTTGCATTCCCACATCCTCTTGCGCAGCTGGTTGTACTTTACCTTTATTTTAGCCTTTTTATCAATGATCCTATGACCTCGAACAAACCCGGGCTGACCTAAATCGTTGTGATTATCTTCCAGCCAGCCTAAATAGTGTGGGGGTACAACCATCATGGTAGCGATCTGGTTCGATGGTGTCTTTTCCTAAGACAATTTTGCAATGCCACATATGCTGAGTCTGGTACCTGTATGGACTATCGTCATCCCGGAAGTCGGCTCAGAAGTGATTCATCTTGTCGACCATTGGTATAACCTGCTTTCTACCTGCCTGTCTCATAACCCGGATAGGGACATATGGGTAGGTCCCTCTCAAATCGATCAGTATCAGAAATGGCGCATCCCTAGATCGGATGATGAATTCTGTAGTAGGGAACCGCTCGAACATCCACTGCACTCGATCCTCAGTAAGATTGTCAAAGAGTTCGACCCATTCTCTAGCATTGTCTGGTTGGGCGAACATGTTGGGCATGTAATTCATTCGTTTTGGGTGATGAAAGGCGATATGATCGTCCCAGTCTCTGCGATAGATTTCTTGTCGGTACTCACCCCTTTGGAGGTGTTCATGTGCCATAGTTGGAGTAGCAGTTTACAACCCTCGAAATGTTTGGCTCCCTATTGACATCTTTCTATGGCTCGGTATATTTCTGCAACTATCATTGGCACAAGACTGAATGGTTGTCCGTTAATTCCTTCCATTAAGATTTTGGTGACCATGGCTAGTCTGGTATGGATTCTTGTTTTCTTCCTTGGAAACACTATCATCCCCAAGAAACAGAACATGAATACAAAGACCCTTCGATGGATGTTCCCCAATGAGGTGAGGGCGAACTCGTCAGGATAAGTATGATAAGACTTGTTGTGACCGTACCTTTCATAAAAATAGTCAAAGGGAATGTATGACTCCTTCAAACATATCAAGTCGGGATTCTTCTTTAGACCCATCATTTTGAGATAACCCCTACCCTTGAAATTTTCCGGCATTAGCAAACCCGAAGTTTCCCATGGTATCCCGGCTAGTTCTCCTATTTCCTCAAGCAAAGGTGTCATCTTAATGTCTCCAAAGCGAAATACCGACCTATCGCAATCCCAAAACAAAGTTGCAGCTTCTATGATTTTGTTGTTAGGTTGAATTTCTAGAAGAGAAGGCAGGTTTCCTAGATGCTTCCTGACAAGAGCTTGATCGCTGGAATGAAGATCTCCCCACCACTTCAGCAATTTGGGGTGGATGTTGGTGACCATGCCGAATCTGGGGACTTCGTGCCTCATTTTCTGCAAGACAAAAGGTTAGGCCCTTACCCCCCACCGGACTCGACTATTTAATATCAACAATTAGCATACCATGCATTTAGTTCTCCAAATAAATGCACAGAACGTGATAAGGTCCGTTTGGGTTTCAGGGAAACCTAGTGGACTTTGGACAAGGCTATCTTAAAAAGTTATTATGCGGACAACATAACTGACTCGTCTAGGTTTGACCATGATGCATGCATAATTTAAAGAGAAATAGTTTCTATGGGGTATTAGACTGGTACCTTTGAGCGGACAACTCAAGAGGGAAAGGCGCAGAACTGTCGACGACACCGCTGATCGACTAGTTTTACCGCAAATATGTCTTTGCCAAATTTAGGGGGTGATAATATTGGAAGGGTGAAACCACTCATTATAAGCATTGCTATGGTATTTTTTTTAGCACGAGTGGAATATGATGTTGAAAAATGCAGTTATAATAATTAAAAAGTTGTCATGTATTTCCACATTCATAAAGTAATAATTACAATAGTTTCTCATAATTTACAACAATATTGAAGGAAAGCGATAAAGGAAAACATTAAAGAAAAGAAACGAAGAGCCAAGTCAGTTTCGTAGTAGAAGAAAGAATAAATACTTAAAAACAAGTAAAGACATGTAAAGAAGCATAAAGTCACAAATAACATGAAATGGTAAAAGCCTTAAAAAGTCCCCAGCAGAGTCGCCATACTATTGATGCCCTTTTTTTCTCGCGAAATCAGGTTTATGACATTTGGGCGGACAACTCTTTTCCTTTTGGGAATTGGGTTTGCAATTTAGAAGAGTCGCCACCTAATGATTAAGTGCATTAGGGCACTAAGAAGAAATTTAACTTAAAAAGAAGGACCAGAGAATGGGTAAGGGCTTGAAATTATCTCGAGGAGAAGGTGCTAGGCACCCCACAAGATCCACTAGTGTGGTTCTCGGTCATGCTACAATTGTGACTTTAAATACAAACAACAAATAAACAAGCAAGCATTGTAAATACTAGGTAATTTTCACATAATGGTTGCAAATAAAAGAAGTACAAGAGGTTTAAAGAGTGCTGAAATTTGGAACAAGGTAGTTTTATAATTAAAGAAAAGATACACAAGTAAAGGGGAAGGGGCCAAATAATTGATGCAAGTAATTTAGAAAAGAAGTAAAAGGGGCTGAGGTTTTAAGAAAAAACAGCACTGAAAATTGGACAATTTAAAGAGAGATTTTGCATAATAGGTGCAAGTAATTGAAGTAAAAGAAGAAGTTGAAGAACTGAAAACTAAACAACTTTAAGATTCTGGAAAAAGGAAGTAAACAAGTAAAGAGGGAAGGGGGTCCTAGGTTTATAAATAACATGGATCACCCCACACAATATCCGGTAACCATTTATACACGTGGTGTTATCGCGTGGTCATCATATCCATGTCTACCCTTACCCACCCTGTTAAGGTATAAAATCGCGGAATGGTCTTGTTGCTTGTTGCATGCTATTACCCGTCCCAATCCTATCAGCCCCGGAGGTATTAGGGACTACTAGTCCTAAAGGGGAGGGGAAATTGGCTTTTAGAGTTTAAAAAGGACAAAAGTCTAATGCGACATTCAAAACATACATGACAAGTATGGGTAAGCACATAATAGACAAGGCTCAAACAATCCTCCTTAAAACATAAAGAACACATAGTTTTTTAGCATGTCTTTCAGATACTGATTAGGTCTTTAATTAAACTTAAACATTAAGGCGTGGCTGATTTATCACATATTTTCAGATAAGAAGTCCAAATTAGGCCTGCCTGCTGGTTGTAATTATTAAAGACGGGTGTAGTTAATTAATTACCTAATGGTTTGCCTAGGTGAGATATATAGGCATGATATCTAGCAATGCGAAGTATCTTGATTTTAAAGAGAGCTTTTTGATTATAGACAAACATAAACTCTGCAGGTGCTGAGTATCGAAATTGTTGATTTTAGGCTTGATTCAGATTCAGTTGATTATCCTTATAGACATGCTTTCTAGGCCTTATTGATTTTAAACGTTTATAGAAGTGTGAGAGTCCTATAGGCATGGTATCTATAATGCAGTTTTGTTATTTTAAACGTATAAATTGTTTGCGTAGATGTAAATGCAGAATTGAAACGATCCTATAGACAGGTTATCTATATAGTGCAGGAATGCAGAAACCTATAGTCATGGTATCTATGTGAATGCAGAACCTTAAGGACATGGTATCTATATATGCGTAAATGTAGAACTATAAGCAGGATTTCTATACGGAATGCATAAGTACAAAACTATAGACAAGATTTCTATATGGCATGCATAAGTGCAGAACTATAGACAGGATGAAATGCATAGTGAAGAACTATAAGAAGGATTTCTATATGACATGCATAAGTGAAGAGCTATAAGCAGGATTTCTATATGACATGCATAGATGAAAAGTAGGATGAGATTGCAGGAATAAAATCCTAAGAACATGATGTCTACACCACATGCATACATGAGTAATCCTCCCCTTTTTACTATATACCCTGATAAATTATTACAAATTATTACAATCGAGGATGAATAAAGAAAAAGAAAAATTACATCAGAAATTAAAGTACAACCAAGGAGAGCCTAATTTAGACTCCTAGTCTGAAACATGAAATAAACCAACTCCAAAGATCTGATTTCCAAAGCCTTTCTCTTTTTTTTTCCGGGTGTGTCAAAGTTCCCAGGAGATTCATGAACTCCAGGCAGTGCTTACACCCAAAATAAGTTGCAGAATTGAATTAAAGTGCAGTGTGGAAGGGCCAGCCCTCAAATATCCAAGTTTAGAAGGAACTCAAGGTCCCAAAGCAAGGATCATAGGAGAGGGGCGGAACTTAGAAACTAGGAATGATTGTAATTGCAATAGAGAGGATTCTGGGAAGGCCATGGTAGGCTGGTGGTTATACCCAGCAATTAGGAATGCTGGCACACCCCTAAGCAGCCTGTTAGCCACATTTGTTTGGGAGTACTTAGGATCCATTAAGGATCAGGTCCAAACATGAGCCGCAATTTGGATACTGCCATGCCTGGTCCTTAACTCAAACACATAGAGGGAATGGGGTATAGAGATTCACAGTATAAAATAGGTACAAAGAGAATAGTATACAGATTAATCACTGAACATGGACAATAAAGTAAATGAGATTGTAGAAGCTGTAAATAAACACATTGTGTGATGGCTGAAACTAAATTAGGACATACCAGTCTCAGAGATAAGCAGAGAAAAGTAGTAGCAAAGCCCAAATTGCAAGCAAACAGCCAGAAGAAACTCAGATTAAAGTATTGAAATTGAGAGTGTGAGGTGAGTAGTGTAGGTTGAAGGTGTGTAAAAGTATTGAATTCGAAATTGTCTTAAAGAGTATTCATTTTTGTGTCCTCTTTTTTTCTCTTCAAAAGTGGAGAAGGGTAGTCCCCTTTTATAGTACAGAGGGCAAGTAAGAAAAGGTAAGAAAATAGTTTTACAATCAATCGCATAAAGTCTCCCTTTAGTTAAGGATTCTAATTTCAAATGGGTAGAAGGCAGTTAAGGAAAGAATTTGACTGAAATCTTTTCCAAAGTAACACAAAAAGGGTATATACATAGGAGTTTATTTAAGGACAAAGTCCAGTGGTACACGATTTGTGACAATAAGGAAAGGGAATCAATCAAACAGTCAGTAAAATAAAAATTGCAGGCTTTGTTTGAATGAACCAAGTCAGGAAAAAAGAGGAAAGGGTTTTACTTAAGGAAAATCAATAACAATCAATCAAACCTTAATAAAAGGATTCGAAAATTATCAATAATTGGCAAGACCTTTTTGAAAGAAGAATTTCTCCTACATAAAGCACATAAATATCAAACAAGAAGGAGTTGTCATGCTGATTAGAAAAGATTATCATAGAAACAGTAATAACAAGGTTCAGGTCCAATTTATAGACTCAGAATAAGTCTGAGAGTTTGGGGTTTCAAAGTAGAACTCCAGTCCAAACACAAAATCAAACTTACCAAAGAAACCCCCAAATTCTAGGGGTTTCCATTCGAATCAGATATAGAGATGAGAAATCAAGCTATTGAAACAGACTCAGACATGATAACAGATTTGAAAGCATAAAGAACATGTTTGAGAAATGCTCGGAATTTAAACAAGTTCAGAAGAGAGAAAAAGTGACATAAACTCAAGAAACAATAAAGGAGGCATGCTTAGAACTCAAATAAAAGTCCAGTAAAGTAAACAAACTTAAGATCTCAGTAGGAAACATATTTAGTAGAAGAATACTATAAAGTATAGCAAAGAACATGTAGAAAAATATAACAAAAATTACATGCGAGGCTAGTCTAAAGGCACAGTAGAATACGAAGGTATAGAAGAATCGGGTTGAGAAGAAAACAGAAGAATAACACATGCTTGGTAGATAAAGAAAACACACGAGTATAATATAGACAAACACACATAAAGAAAAGAACCAGAAAGATGTTTTTGAGAACCTTTCAGAAACCCTAAATCGAAGAGAAGCAATTTTTGAAAGAAATATTTGGGAAAAATACTTAAAAATCCAATAGAACACAGATATATTACAGATCTAAGAAATAAACAAAGAAAGAACCTCGAATAGCTCAGGATTTTGGAGAAACCCTAGAAATGAGAAAAGCTTGTAAGAAACTCCGATCTGGAGTCGGATGAGGTTGAAAATAGGCTCCTAATGCTTGAATACACCTGAGCATGGCCAGAGAGGCCATAGAACCATAGATCTAAGAAGGTCCGAAGGAGAACCATCGAGGTCAGATCTCAAAGCTTCAAACAACAATGGTCTAATGGTGGAGGGGGTTGAGTACAGACCATCCATGGCCTGAGAAGCCATGGATTCTGGTGACAGTACGGTGGAAAAGGGGTCGGAGACGCTTATGGTTCCGAAGAACCTTCAAGAGAATTTTAGGAGTGGAGAGTATTCAAGGGCAGCGGACTAAACGAAATGGGGGGATTAGGGTGGGGTTGGTGAATTAAAAAGGAAAGGGGTGATCCTGGCTGTTGATCAAAATGATCAATGGCCTGGATTAAAAGGAAATCCGGGCGGGTTAAATAAATGGGTTAAGGGGTTGGGTAAAAATGGAATTGGGTCGGTCCAATTGGGGATGGGATTGGGTCAATTTGAGGGCTAAAATTAAAATGTAAATAGGATGTAATTGCAAAGATATGAGGCTAAATGATAAAAAAATAATACAAATGATTTTAAAAGCAAATTAAAATTACTGAGTCAGTTAATAACACATAAATATTAATTTAAAAATGCTGGAACCCATTTTTATAGTTAAAAAGCTATTAAACTTAAAAATAGGCTAGAAATGCAATTATATGCAATTTAGCTTTTAAAATACCAAATAAATTTGTAAAAATGTATAAAAACCACCTTAACTGTATTTGGTGTAAATGTGGGAATAAAATAAATTATTCAACAAAATTGATATTTTTGGGGAATAATTACTGATTTTGTACAGCTAAGATGGACAATAAATTGATTTAAAAAATCTTTAAAAAATTGGAAAAAATACTAAAATCCTTAGGCATGCATATAGATGTTATTTTGAAAGTATTTTGTATATAAAAATACATAGAATAAAATTGGGTATCAACACTTTCAGCCGCCAGCGGTACTCCAGCTGCTCCTAGGCCCCAAGCTCCCTATTATGCACTTCCATTTTGTTGTGCACCTCTTGCACGGGGTGGTTTCAACGTCAGTCCAGCCGATTCGACCGAGGCCAGCCACGTCCTTCGAGACCTTATTTTGAGTGTGGTGACACTCGTCATATGGTGAGGGATTTCCCCAGACTTAGGAGGGGTACACCTCTAAAGACAACTCAGGCACCGCGTGCTCCACCAAGTCATCAAGCTATGGTTGCAACACCAGCAACCACTTCGCCTGCACAACCAGATCTAGGTAAAGGTTGAGTAAGTAGAGGTCGCCCTAGAAGGGGAGGCCAGGCCCGATATTATGCCCTTCTGACTAGGACGAAGGTAGTTGCATCCGACTCTATCATCACAGGTATTGTTCCGGTCTGTCATGGAGATGCATTAGTCTTATTTGATCCAGGCTCCACTTATTCCTATGTGTCATATTATTTTGCTCCGTATTTGGGGGTATCCCGGATTCTTTGAGTTCTCCTATCTATGTGTCTACACCCGTGGGAGATTCTATTGTTGTTGGCTGTGTGTATCGATCGTGTTTTGTTGTTATTCTTGGTTTTAAGACTAGAGATGGCTTATTGTTGCTTAGTATGGTGGATTTCGATGTTATTTTAGACACGGACTAGTTGTTGCCCTATCATGATATCCTTGATTGTCATGCCAAGACAGTGATGTTGATTATGCCTGCTCTACCGCGGTTAGAGTGGGGAGGTACTTTAGATTATGTTCCTAGTAGGGTTGTTTCATTTCTAAAGGCTGAGCAGATAGTTGAGAAGGGTGTGATGCTGTCACGACACGGATTTCAAACCATTGGGATCGTAATGGTGCCTACTCGTGGTAGCTAGGCATGGTAATATAGAAATTCTCCAATGAACACGTAGTTCACAACCAAGTCATGGTAATCACATTATAAGGACTCACGGTCATGCTAGACACCGATATATAGATACTCGTCACCATGCCTATACATCGTACTCGATCACATAGCAATTAGCAACAAGACTCAACTCCTATTCCCTCAAGCTAGGGTTAAACCAAACACTTACCTCAAAGCCTTGAAATCCACTTAATCCTCAACCATCGCTTTACCTCGCGGTTCCACCTCCAACTCGCTCGAATATAATCACAAATTGCTTGAATATATTAACAAATGCTACTTGAATCAATTCGAATGTATAGAAAATGCATTTCCCAAAGTTTGTTCAAAGTCCCCAAAATACCCCCAGGCCCACGTGGTCAAAACCCGAGGTTCGAACCAAAACCCGGTTACCCATTCCCCCATGAACTCAAGTATATAAGTTATTTTGGAATCGGACCCCAAATTGAGGTCCTAAACCCCCAATTTTAGAAACCCTAGGTTCTACCCTAAGTTCCCAAACTTCCCCATTAAAATCTTTGTTTTGAAGTTGAAATTATGTTTAAGGATGATAAGGTGTAGGGAAAACAGGTTAGAAATCACTTACCAATCATTTTGAAGAAGAAGAATCGTTTGGAAAATCGCCACTTATGTTTTGAGTTTTGAAAAAGTGTAAAAACAACTGAAAATCTCGAATTTATACACTTTAATGACGGACCAGCGCCGACCGCACAATCTTGGTGCGCGGGCGCGCTGGCGGGCTTGCATACGGGGCCCTCTTTGAACCTCCCAGCGCGGACCGCACGAACTGGGTGCGCGGTCGCACTAGTCAGACCATGGATGGGGACTCCTCTGAACCTGGCCACATGGACCGCGCGAGCTGCACCGCGGCCGCGTGGCTTCCAGCGCGGACCGTGCGGAGATGACCGCGGTCGCGCTGGGGCCTGCAACCCTGCAACATCTTATACTTAACACATTTCTAAGCCTAAGACCTCCCGAGACCCACTCAAAACTTACCCGAGCCCTCTGGGCTCCAAAACAAACACACATATGATCTCAAAAACATACTATGGACTCATCCGTGCGATCAAATCACCCAAATAACATCATAAATCATCAGTTTGGGTCTCAAAACCAATGATTTCTTTCCAAATTCCATAAAGCATCAAGTTTATGATTTCTAGCTCAAAACACGTCAAATGACGTCCGATTTCAACCAAACCTTACAAGAAGCACTTAACACATATTTAAGACCTGTACCAGGCGTCGGGACCAAAATACTAGCTCGATACCATCACTTTTTGATCAAATTTCATTTTCATTTTCCTTAAACATTTTTAGAAAACAATTTCATGGAAAAATTCATTCCTCCGGCCTGGGACCTCGGAATTCGACTCCGGCCACATGCCCGAGTCCTATATTTTTCTACGGACCTTCCGGGACCGTCCAATCTCGGGTCCGGGTCCGTTTACCCAAAATATTGACCAAAGTCAACTTTAATCATATTAATATCAAAATTCATCATTTTTCACACAGAATTCATATTTAAGCCTTCCGGCTACACGCCCAGACTGCACACGCAAATCGAGGCAAGTAAAAATAAGGTTTTCATGACCTCGAAAGCACGGAGTGGATGAGGAAATAGGTGATGACCCTTTGGGTCGTCACATCCTCCACCTCTAAAACAACCGTTCGTCCTCGAACAGACAAAAGAAAGAAGTACCTGAGTCAGGAAATAGATGTGGATAACGGCTCCGCATATCAGACTCGGACTCCCAGGTCAAGGCCTCAGGGGGCTGACCTCTCCACTGAACACGAACAGAGGGAAAACTCCTAGATCTCAACTGCCGAACCTATCGGTCTAGAATAGCTACTGGCTCATCCTCATAAGATAAATCCTTGTCCAACTGGACAGTGCTAAAGTCTAACACATGGGTAGGATCGCCGTGATACCTCCGAAGCATAGACACGTGAAAAACTGGATGCACGGCTAATAAGCTAGGTGGCAATGCAAGTCTATAAGCCACCTCTCCTACTCGATCAAGAATCTCAAACGGACCAATGTACCTAGGGCTAAGCTTGCCCTTCTTTCCGAATCTCATCATGCCCTTCATGGGCGACACCCGAAGCAATACCCGCTCACCAACCACGAAAGCTACGTCTCGGACTTTACAGTCTGCATAAATTTTCTGCCTAGACTGAGCTGAACGAAGCCTCTCCTGAATGATCCTGACCTTATCTAAGGCCTCTTGAACTAAGTATGTACCCAATAACCGAGCCTCTCCCGACTCAAACCATCCGACTGGAGACCGACATCGCCTACCATACAACGCCTCATACGGAGCCATCTGAATGCTGGACTGGTAGCTGTTGTTGTAGACGAACTCTGCCAAAGGCAAAAATTGGTCCCACAAGCCTCCAAAATCAATGACGCAAGCTCGGAGCATATCCTCCAAAATCTGTATAGCCCGCTCGGACTGGCCATCCGTCTGGGGATGGAATACTGTGCTCAACTGGACCTGGGTGCCCAAATCTTGCTGAACCACTCTCCAGAAACGCGAGGTAAACTATGTACCCTGGTCCGAAATGATGGATACCGGCACACCATGTAGGCGGACAATCTCCCTGATATAAATCTTAGCTAACCTTTCGGATGAATAAGAGACTGCCACTGGAATGAAATGCGCTGACTTGGTCAGCTATCCATAATGACCCAAATAGCATCAAACTTCTTCCGAGTCAACGGAAGTCCAGTAATGAAATCCATGGTAATCCTCTCCCACTTCCACTCGGGGAGCTCAGTCCTCAGAAACAAACCACCGGGCCTCTGATGCTCATATTTGACCTGCTGACAATTCAAACACCGAGCCACATATGCAACAATATCCTTCTTTATCCTATGCCACCAATAATGTTGCCGCAAGTCCTGATACATCTTCACAGTGCCCGGGTGAATAGAATACCGGGAACTATAGGCCTCCGCTAAGATCAACTCTCGAATCTCATCAACATTGGGCACACAAACTCGCCCCTGTAATCTCAAAACACCATCATCATCCAAGGTCACCTTCGTGGCACCTCCACGCTGCACCGTGTCTCTCGGGACACACAAATGGGGATCATCAAACTGCCGATCATGGATACGCTCCAATAGAGAAGAACGGGCAACCGTGCAAGCTAACACTCTGCTAGGCTTAGAAATATATAATCTCACCAATCGATTGGCCAAAGCCTGAACATCTAAAGCAAGCGGCCTCTGGCTGACCGGGATATAAGCAAGACTACCCATGCTGGCAGACTTCCTACTCAATGCATCGGCCACCACATTGGCCTTACCCGGGTGATATAAGATAGTAACATCATAATCTTTCAACAACTTTAGCCATCTCCTCTGCCTCACATTCAACTCCTTCTTCTTGAACAGGTACTGAAGGCTCTTGTGATCTGTGTACACCTCACACGTCATACCATATAGGTAATGCCTCCAAATCTTCAAAGCATGAACAACCGCTGCCAACTCTAGATCATGAACCGAATAATTCTTCTCAAGGATCTTCAACTGACTCGAAGCATAGGCAATGACTTTGCCATCCTGCATCAATACTGCTCCCAGCCTAATATGGGAAGCATCACAATAGACTGTGTAAGGCCCTGAACCTGTGGGCAAAACCAACACCGGTGCCGTAGTCAGAGCTGTCTTGAGCTTCTAAAAGCTCGCCTCACACTCATTCGACCATCTAAACTGGGCACCCTTTTGGGTCAATCTGGTCATCGGGGCTGCAATAGAAGAAAATCCCTCTACGAACCGACGATAATAACCTGCTAACCCCAAGAAACTCCGAATCTTGGTTACTCAAGCTGGTCGAGGCCAATTCTTGACTGCCTCAATCTTCTTCGGGTCCACCTGAATACCCTCTGCTGATACAATATGACCCAGGAATGCAACCGAACTCAACCAGAACTCGCACTTCGAAAACTTAGCATATAACTGACTATCCTTCAGAGTCTGGAGAACCACTCTGAGGTGCTACTCGTGCTCTTCCTTGCTGCGGGAGTACACCAGAATATCATCAATAAAGACTATCATGAATAAGTCTAGATATGGCGTGAACACTCGGTTCGTCAACTCCATAAATGCTGCTGGGGCATTGGTCAACCCAAATGACATGACTAAAAACTCGTAGTGCCCATACCGAGTGCGGAATGTTGTCTTAGGGACATCAGACGCCTAATCTTCAGCTGATGGTAGCCAGATCTCAAGTCTATATTTGAAAACACCTTTGCTCCCTGAAGCTGGTCAAATAAATCGTCAATCCTCGGTAGTGGATACTTGTTCTTTATTGTCACCTTGTTCAATTGCCGGTAATCAATACACATCCGCATCGAACCGTCCTTCTTCTTCAAAAATAACACCGGCTCACCCCAAGGAGAAACCCTAGGCCTGATAAAACCCTTCTCTAGTAAATCCTACAACTGGTCCTTTAACTCCTTCAACTCTGGCGGGGTCATGCGATACAGCGGAATAGAAATGGGCAGCGTGCCCGGAGCCAGATCAATACATAAATCAATATCCCTGTTGGGCAGCATACCCAGCAGGTCTGAAGGGAAAACCTCGGGAAATTCCCGAACAATAGGAACAACGTCAATAGAAGGAACCTCTGAGTCGCGAACATACGCCAGATAAGTTAAACACACCTCCTCGACCATGTGTCGAGCCTTAACATATGAAATAACACTGCGGATGGCATAACTTGGGGTCCCTCTCCACTCTAGTCGGGGCAATTCTGGCAAGGCCAAGGTCACGGTCTTAGCGTGACAATCTAAGATAGCATGATACGGGGACAACCAATCCATCCCCAAAATAACGTCGAAATCCACCATATATACAAGCGGTAAATCAACACGGGTCTCAAGACCCTCAAACACAACCACACAAGATCGATGCACCCGGTCGACTACTATAGAGTCACCCACTGGTGTAGATACATAAACAGGTATGTCCAAAGCATAACTAGACATAGCCAGGAAGGGAGCAAAATATGACGACACATATGAATATGTAGACCCAAGGTCAAATAGCACTGATTTGCATCTCTATCACAAACCAAAATAGTACCTGTAATAACATCATCTGACGACTCGACCTCTGGTTTGGCTGGCAAAGCATAGAACCGGGGCTCAACCCCACTTCCCTGAACCATGTCTCTTTGACGATCGGCTACCGGCTAGCCCCTACCTCTGGCGGTCCGACCTCCACCTCTACAGTCTCGACCTCCACCTCAATGATCCCTACCCCTTGGCTGACTGGGCAGGCTGTGGGTTACCTGGTGCCTGAATCATGGGGCGAGGACCCTGATGCTATGACTGTGTACCCCTCAACCTCAGGCAAGCTCTCCTGATGTGACCATACTCACCACACTTATAACATCCCTCCGTACAATGAGAATGGCCCTGAAAGCTCTGAAGAGGCTGTGCACTGATGGGAGCTGGCAGTGCACTGAGTGTCTGCTGATCGGAATACTGCCCACGAAAACCACGGTCACCTGGAACACCCTGCAAATCCTGGAGGGCTGACTAAAAGGGTCTGGAAGGCTGACACCTGTCATAAGAATCCCTGCCTCTAGATGCGGCACCACCGAATCGACCTGAGTGACGGGGTCTCTTGTCTGGCCTATGACCACCCCCCTATGGCAGAACCATCTCGATCCGTCGGGACACATTGGCTGCCTCCTGAAAGGTAATGTCACTACCCGCCTCCCTAGCCATCTGAAGACGAATAGGCTAAATCAAACCATCAATGAATCTCCTCACCCTCTCCCTCTCAGTAGGGAGTATGACGAGGGCATGGCGAGCTAGATCGATAAATCGGGTCTCATACTGGGTGACCGTCATAGACACCTGCTGGAGGCACTCAAACTGCTTCCGATAAGCATCTCTCTAAGTAACGGGAAGAAACTTCTCTAGAAATAACTCCGAAAACTGATCCCAAGTCAAAGACGGCGACCCTGCTGGTCTGGCTAAGCAGTAATCCCTCCACCAAGTCTTGGCTGATCCAGATAGACGAAAAGCCTTAAAATCAACTCCATTGGACTCCACAATGCCCATGTTCCGAAGAACCTCGTGGCAGCTATATAAGAAATCCTGGGGGTCCTCAGAAGAAGCTCCGTTGAATATAGCAGTGAAGAGCTTGGTGAACCTGTCCAGCCTCCATAAGGCATCTGCGGACATAGCCGCTCCATCACTGGCTTGTGAAACTACCCCCGGCTCAACTGCCACAGCTGCCCGAACCGGTGGAATCTGAGTCTGAGGAGCTACCTGCTCCAGAGTACGTGCGGCAGGAGTCTGGGCCCCTCCTCCAGCCTGGGAAGTGGCTGGTGCTACAGGGAGAAATCCTGCTCAGATGACACTCTCCATGAGGCCAACCAACCGGACCAAGGCATCTTGAAGAACTGGGGTAGTAATAAACCCCTCTAGGACCTGAGCTGGGCCCACCGGAACTGTCTGGGCTGGGGCCGGAACCTCCTCGTCAAGGCCAACCTGAGGGTCTGCCACTGGTGTTGCTGCTGGTGGCTGGGCTCTGCCCCTAGCATGGCCACCTCCTCTGCCCCTAGAGGGAGCTTCCTGGGGTTCGGACTGCTGATCGGTGGATGAGGAAGCGCGTGTTCTTGCCATCTGCGAAAGAATAGAGTAGAAAAATTCAATCAGCATTTGAGAAACCAAATCGCACGACAAGAAAGAACAATTGAGAGATTTTTCCTAACTCAATAGACTCTGGGGAACAAGTACAGACGTCTCCGTACCTACCCCTCAGACTCTACTATGTTTGTCCGTGAGTTGTGAGACCTATGCAACCTAGTGCTCTGATACCAACTTGTCACGACCCGGATTTCCCACCATCGGGATCGTGATGGCGCCTACTCATGGTAGCTAGGCAAGCCAACTCAATTATCTTTCCCATACTAAAAAATTATTTCACATTTTATAGCCTCAATAAAGAACATGAAAATTAACAAGAATAATAGTGGAAGTTTGATTTATAATTACGAATCATAACGCGGAACGTTCATTAATAGCCTCTACCCAAGATTTGGTGTCACAATACTCACAAACTACTAAGAATATACTAAATACAATGGTCTAAAAGAAATATATAAGTTGTCCGTCTCGAAAACAATGAGGCAACAGTCTAAAAGAGAACATAAAGAAGAGACGCCGGGCCTGCGGACGCCTGCAAGGCTACCTCAGTCTCGTGAAAATGAAAACCTGCTCCTGCACTACTGCTGTTGCTGCTCCTCAAAACCTGGAACTGTGCAAAAATGCACAGAAGTGTAGCATCAGCACAACCAACCCATGTGCTGGTAAGTGTCTAGCCTAACCCCGACGAAGTAGTGACGAGGCTAGACTGGACACCACATAAACCTATGCAGTTATAAATATACAGCAAAAAATCAAATACAAGGCAATTAACAACATGGAAGGGGGAAAATATGCTATGGGGAGATACAATATTAACAGCAATCCCAGGTAACTAAATTAAAGCAGCTTAGATTCACAATGAACAAGGAATCAACACTCAATACAGACACATGGTATCAATAACTGTTGCAGCGTGCAACCCGCTCCATAAATACAACTGTTGCGGTGTGCAACCCACTCTACAAATATTATTGTTGCGGCGTGCAACCTGCTCCACAAATATCACTATTGCGGCATGCAACCCAACCCATACCATTTATCAGGTATCACTGTTGCGGCGCGCAACCCAACCTTCATATATCATTGTTGTGGCGTGCAACCCGATCCTCAATATCATTGTTGCGGCGCGCAACCCGATCCTCAATATCATTTAACAGTCTGACTCCCCAAACAATAGTCACAATTAAGGGACATAACAATAAGCAAATATTTGACAAAAATCCCGGTAAGGGAAAGAACCCGACAAGTTCAACCAAACGTCCCAGCAAGGGAATAATCAACAACACTTTCTTTTCTTACTTTTTTTTATCTTATAATTCACTCTACCATTTTGAGCCAACTCTCCAAAGAATCCAGTCATTTCATATACTTTCAATATTCGTATCACAATTCGAGCCAATGCTCCCAGGAATCAAATAATTATATTACCGTTCACATGTTATTCACAACATATAGAAATTCTCCAATGAACACGTAGTTCACAACCAAGTCATGGTAATTACATTATAAGGACTCACAGTCATGCTAGACACCGATGTATAGATACTCGTCACCATACCTATACATCGTACTCGATCACATTGCAATTAGCAACAAGACTCAACTCCTATTCCCTCAAGCTAGGGTTAAACCGAACACTTACCTCAAAGCCTTGAAATCCACTTAATCCTCAACTATCGCTTTACCTCATGGTTCCACCTCCAACTTGCTCGAATCTAATCACAAATTGCTTGAATATATTAACAAATGCTACTTGAATCAATTCGAATGTATAGAAAGTGCATTTCCCAAAGTCTGTTCAAAATTTCCAAAATGCCCCTGGGCCCACGTGGTCAAAACCCGAGGTTCAAACCAAAACCCGGTTACCCATTCCCCCCTGAACTCAAGTATATAAGTTATTTTGGAATCGGACCCCAAATTGAGGTCCTAAACCCCCAGTTTTAGAAACCCTAGGTTCTACCCTAAGTTCCCAAACTTCCCCATTAAAATCTTCGTTTTGAAGTTGAAATTATGTTTAAGGATGATAAGGTGTAGGGAAAATAGGTAAGAAATCACTTACCAATCGTTTTGAAGAAGAAGAATCGTTTGGAAAATCGCCCCTTATGTTTTGGGTTTTGAAAAAGTGTAAAAATAACTGAAAATCTCGAATTTATATACTTCACTGACGGACTAGCGCGGACCGCACGATCTTGGTGCGCGGCCGCGCTGGTGGGCTTGCATCCGGGGCCCTCTCTGAACCTCCCAGCGCGGACCGCACGAACTGGGTGCGAGGTTGCGCTGGTCAGACCATGGATGGGGACTCCTCTGAACCTGGCCACGCGGACCGCGCGAGCTGCACCGCGACCGCGTAGCTTCCAGCGTGGATTGCGCGGAGATGACCGCGGCTGCGCTGGGGCCTTCAACCATGCAACATCTGATGCTTAACACATTTCTAATCCTAAGACCTCCCGAGACCCACTCAAAACTTACCCGAGCCCTCGGGGCTCCAAAACAAACACACATATTATCTCAAAAACATACTACGGACTCATCCGTCCGATCAAATCGCCCAAATAACATCATAAATCATCAGTTTGGGTGTCAAAACCCATGATTTCTTTCCAAATTCCATAAAGCATCAAGTTTATGATTTCTAGCTCAAAACACGTCAAATGTCGTCCGATTTTGACCAAACATTACAGGAAGCGCTTAACACATATTTAAGACTTGTACCGGGCGTCGGGACCAAAATACGAGCCCGATACCATCACTTTTTGATCAAATTTCTTTTTCATTTTCCTTAAACATTTTCAGAAAAACAATTTCATGGAAAAATTCATTCCTCGGGCCTGGGACCTCGGAATTCGACTCCGGGCACATGCCCGAGTCCCATATTTTTCTACGGACCTTCCAGGACTGTCCAATCTCAGGTCCGAGTCCGTTTACCCAAAATTTTGATCAAAGTCAACTTTAATCATATTAATATCAAAATTTATCATTTTTCACACAGAATTCATATTTAAGCCTTTTCGACTACATGCCCAGACTGTGTACGCAAATCGAGGCAAGTAAAAATAAGGTTTTCAAGACCTCAGAAGCACGGAGTGGATGAGGAAATAGGTGATGACCCTTTGGGTCATCACAGATGCGTATCTGGCATATGTGAGGGATGTTAATGTTGATACTCCTACCGTCGAGTCAGTTCCGATTGTAAGGGAATATCCAGAAGTATTCCCGGTGGATCTTTCGAGCATGCCGCCTGATAGAGATATCGACTTTGGTATTGATTTGTTACCAGACACTTAGCCTATTTCTATTCCACCCTATCGTATGGCCCCAGCAAACTTGAAAGAATTAAAGGAACAATTGCAATAGTTGCTTGACAAGGGATTCATTTTGCCCAGTGTGTTGCTTTGGGGTGCTCCAGTCTTATTTGTAAACAAGAAGGATGGTACTATGCGTATGTGTATTGATTATTGCCAGTTGAACAAGGTTAAAGTGAAGAACATATATTCATTGTCTCGTATTGATGACCTCTTTGATCAGCTTCAGGGTGCCAGAGTACTCTGTAAGATCGACTTGCCTTCAAGCTATCATCAGTTGAAGATTCAAGAGCCAGATATCCCGAAGACTGCTTTTAGGACTCGATATGGTCATTACCAGTTCCTTGTGATGTCTTTTGGGCTGACCAACATCCCAACAACTTTCATACACTTGACAAAAAGTATATTTTAGCCCAGTCTTGACTCGTTGGTCATTGTGTTTATTGACAACATTTTGGTGTACTCTCGAAGCCGGGAGGATCATGATCAGCACTTGAGGATTGTGCTTCAGACCTTGAGAGAAAAGAAGTTATATGCAAAATTTTCGAAGTGTGAACTCTAGCTAGATTCAGAGGCATTTTTGGGTCATGTAGTATCGAGTGAGGGGATCAAGGTAGATCCGAAGAATATTGAAGCAATGCAGAGGTTGCCCAGACCATCCTCAACTACAGAGATCCGGAGTTTTCTTAGCTTTGTGGGATGTTACTGTCGATTTGTAGAGGGTTTCTTGTCTATTGCAGCACCTATGACTAGGCTGACCTAGAAGGGTGCTCCATTCAGGTGGACCGAGGAGTGTGAGGAGAGCTTTCAAAAGTTCAAGATTGCTTTGACCACAACCCTAGTGTTGGTTTTTCCTACTAGTTCGGGGTCCTATACAGTGTATTGTGATACGTCACGCATTAGTCTCAGTGCGGTGTTGATGCAAGACGTTTGGGTGATTGCCTACGCATCTAGACAACTGAAGACACATGAGAAGAACTATCCTGTCCACGACCTCAAGTTAGTAGCTATTGTTCATGCCTAGAAGATCTGGCGGCAATAGTTGTATGATGTCCTTTGTGAGGTCTACGTATCATATAAAGCGGAGAAATAAAAGCAGAAATGTACAGTCAAGGATGGGAGGGGGAAGCATGCTGCGGGGAAACAACAAATAATAACAAGAGAACATCAAGTAAACATAAGGAACACCATAAATAAATTTTCAACAAGAATCAGAAATCAAACAAGTGCAAGGCATCACCCTTCGTGCTTTTACTCTCAACCTCACCATAAAAATCAATATAAACTGCACGGCATCACCCTTCGTGCTTTTATTCTCATCCTCACCATAAAATTAATGTAATTGGCACAGAATGGTACATCATGCGGCACGACATCACCCTTCGTGGTTTACACTCTTCCTCAAAAAAATCATACACGACATCACCATTCGTGCTTTAACACTCTCTTACCAAAACAATGCATGACATAACCCTTCGTGCTTTACACACTTCCTCACAAAAATCATATATGGCATCATCATTCGTGCCTTAACACTCTCTCACCAAAACAATGCACGGCATCACCCTTCGGTGTAGACGCATAAACATGAGCACTCAAATAATCACTAGGCATAACCAGATACGTCTCAAAATAAGATGACACATAAGAGTATATAGACCCTGTATCAAATAGCATTGAAGCATCCCTACTACAAACCAGAACTGTACCTGTGATAACTGCATCGGAAGCCTCAGCCTCAGGCCTGGCTGGAAGAGCATAACATCGGGGCTAGGCCCCACCACCCTGGACTATATCTCTGGGACGGCCTGCTGCTGGCTGGCCTCCACCTCTAGCGGACTGAGCTCTACCTCTGACACCTCTACCTCCACCTCTAGCACCTCTACCTCCACCTCTAGCTGGCTGGGCGGGCTGTGGAACACTCGATGCCTGAACCATGGCACGGGAACCCGGATGCTGGGATTTGCTCGATGCTCGAGGACAAAATCTAGCAATGTGACCCATATCACCACAAGTACAACAAGCCCTCGGCTGCTGAGACTGCTGACCCTAGAGCGGCGGTGCACTGATAAGAAATAAAAGGATCTTAACTTGTGGTAGTGGAGGTGGTTGGAGTTGCTTAAGGACTATGATATCACCATTCTATATCATTCTGAGAAAAATAGTGTGGTGGCCGATGCCTTGAGTCGCAAGGCGGAGAGTTTGAGGAGCACAACATATCTACCGGTAGCAGAGAGGCCTTTAGCCTTGGATGTTCAGGCCTTGGCTAACCAGTTTGTCAGATTGAATATTTCTGAGACGAGTATAGTTTTGGTTTGTGTGGTTTCTCAGTCTTCTCTTTATGATCGTATCAAAGAGCCTCAGTATGATGACCCCCCTATTTTCTTTTCCTCAAGGATATGGTTCAGCACGGTGATGCTAAATAGGTCACTATTGGAGAGGATGGTGCATTACAGATGTAGGGCAGGCTATGTGTGCCCAATGTAGATGGCTTGCGTGAGTTGATTCTTCAAGAGGCTCACAGTTCATGGTACTCCATTCATCCAGGTGCCGCGAAGATGTATCATGACTTGAGGCAGTAATATTGGTGGAGGCGGATGAAGAAGAACATAATAAAGTATGTGGCCTGATGCCTAAATTGTCAGCAGGTGAAGTATGAGCATCAACGACTGAGTGGGTTGCTTCAGAAGTTTGAGATTCCAGAGTGGAAATGGGAGCGAATAACTATCGATTTTGTTGTTGGGCTCCCACAGACTCAAAGGAAGTTTGATGCAGTATGGGTGATAGTGGATTGATTGATCAAGTCAGCTCATTTCATTCCAGTGGCTACTAGTTATTCTTCAGAGCATCTAGCTCAGGATTATATTCACGATATTGTCAGGCTTCATGGCATGCCGGTATCTATCATCTATGACAGGGGTAAGCAGTTTACATCGCGGTTCTAGAGAGCCGTACAACATGAATTGGGTGCACAGGTGAAGTTAATCACGATGTTTCACCCTCAAATGGACAGACAGTCCTAGCACACTATTCAAATATTGGAGGATATGCTCCGTGCATGTGTTATGGATTTTGGGGTTTCTTGGGATCAGTTCTTACCGCTTGCAATATTTTCCTAGAACGATAGTTCCCAATCGAGCATTCTGATGGCACCGTATGAGGCTTTGTATGGTAGGAAGTGCCGGTCTCCGGTAGTGTCATGACCCAAATTTTGCTCTGTAAGACATCATGACGGCACCTAGTCTCAAAGACTAGGTAATCCTAACAAATATGCGGAATAGTTGCAATAATAACTTAAGTAGAAACATCAACAACTATATAGATAAAAGAAAACTTATGTTCAACATATACAAATCCCAAAACTCGGTGAAGTATAAGTCACAAGCTCTAGATACAGTGTGGAACACTCCTATACATCATTGTCTATAAAAATATAAAGAAATAAGAGAAGGCATGATAGATGGGACTCTGAGGTCTGCGGACGCTGGCAAATATACCTTGAAGTCTTCACGTACTGGCTAGCTCACAGATACCTGGTCCGGTAGGAATTACCTGGATCTGTACAAAAAGATGTGCAGAAGCATAATATAAGTCATTACAATGGTACCTAGTAGTGCCAAGCCTAACCTCGGTAGAGTAGTGACGAGGTCAGGTCAGGGCCCCACTAGAATAAATAAGAAACAAAGTACGAGATATAATAATATAATAAAATGACAGAGAAGTGAAACAACGAGAATTTATGAAAGGCAATAACACGGAATCAAAGAAAGACAAATACAACATGAAAGGAAAGCAAAATCTTACAAGTTAAGGAAAAACAACAACAACCAATACAACAAATAGAGGAAAATCATTAGGGGCACTCCCGAGGTACCGCCCCATAGTCCCAAAAGAAAATACTCACTATATTTACTTATATCACCGTATGAAACTTACAGTGCGTTTTGAAATTGTTTTCCCGAAATAGCATCCCGCATTTTAACCAACCTTATCACGCCGCATGACTTCTAGTAGTTCCCCTACTAGCTACGCGTATCAAGCCCAACTTATCTCACCGCATTCATTTCAACACCCATACCTTATACCACCACATACATATCAATAATCACAATGGCACAGTAGAAACCTCATGCAACGACCAAACAGTCATCTCAACAATAATCACGAAAATCAAAACATAACAACTGAAATAATGATATTTCAAGGATAGAAATTTCAAGTAAAGAATCCCCTAGTTAAACAAGGGATATGGAATCAAGAAAACAGGTAATTCAACTAAACATGTATTACAAGTCGCAATTAAGAGATAAGGCAAGTGGACATGTGAAATTAGGCTAAACATGATGACTATACATGCTACGTAACTCAGTTAAGGCATAAAACATAAACTACTTAGATAAAATCGAAATTTCAACATTTAGACCGTGTACGCACTCGTCACCTCGCGTACGTGGCCCTCACATAACACAGACAATCACAATAAGACCAAATCCTAAGGGGAATTTCCCCCGACACAAGATTAGACAAGTCGCTTACCTCAAATCTCGCCCAATCAATTAATAAGAATGCTTTTCCCTCGACTTTTCGACTCCGAACGACCCAAATCTAGCCAAAAGCAATTACATACTATACATATAACTATAAGAAACTAATCTAAATAATGAAATCATGACTTTAATAAGAAATTAGAAAATCGCCTAAAAAAGTTGACACGGACCCATATCTCGGAATCGGATAAAAGACATAAAATCCGAACACCTGTTCATCCACGAGTCCACCCATACCAAATTTACACAAATCCTACACCTTTTCCCCCCAATTTCACAACCCAAATCCTTAATTAAATAAAAAAAATTAATGATAGATTAGTGGACTATAATAAAAAATGAGTCAAGAGTCCTTACCCAAATGTTTCCTCTAAAATTCCCTCAAGTTCTCGCCTAAATCCGAGCTCTCAAGGTCCCAAAATGAAAATGAGAGAAAACCCTCAATTTTGAATATTTAAATTCTACTCAGGTGTTTCTTCTTTGTGAACGTGGAAGCTTCCTTACGTTCGTGAAGCACAAGATGCTACTGCCCAAATAAACTCTTATGCGACCGCGAGGGCCTACTCGCAAACACAATGTTCAATTCCCCTAGGCCTTCGTGAACGCGGAGCCTCTCAAGCGAACGCGTAGGCCAAGCATGAGGTCCACCCGTCTGCCACTCTTCTTCGAGAACATGTGGACTCACTCGCGAGCACGAAGAGAATTTCTCACTTGCCTCTCAGAACCCCTTTGCGAATGCTAGATCCCTCTCGCGAATGAACTGAAGGAAACTAGACATCAGAGGCATCATGGTTTCAGCAGTTCATCAAATCCCGAAATGCTCCAAACATGATCCAAATCACACCTGAGGTCCCCGGGACCTCAACAAAATAGACAAACAAGTCGTAAAACACAATACGAACTTAGTCATGCCTTAAAATCACATTAAGCAACGCTAAAAACACAAATTGCACATCTATTCAAGCCTAATGAATTTTAAAACTTCCAATTTCTACATGCGATGCTGAAACCTATCAAATCACGTCACATTTGACATTTCAGACCAATTCCAACTTCCGAAATCAGAATCCAACCCCGATATCAAAAAGTCCGTCAAACTCTCTAAAAAATCGCCCAATTTTCCAACTTTCGCCAATTAATGCCAAATTGACCTACGGACCTCCAAATCAACATCCGGACAGGCTCCTAAGACCAAAATAACCCTACGAAGCTATTGGAACCTTTGAAACTCCATTTTGGAGTCGTCTTCACACAAATCAAACTACGGTAAATTCTTATGACTTAAACTTCCATTTTAGGGACTATGCGTCCCAGTTCTCTCTGAAACAAAAAACCAAACCTCTTGATGAGCTACACAACCAAAAACGAGATAGAAGGGGCAATAAATAGGGGAATGAGGCTTATGCTCTCAAAACGACCGGCCGAAAACGTTCGTCCTCAAACGAGTATAGAGACATACTTGAAGTGGTGAAAAGCTGAGGATAATAGGTGCACATATCATGCTCGGTCTCCTAAGTCGCCTCTTTGACTGGATGAACCATCCACTGAACCTTTATTGAAGCGATGTTCTTCGACCTCAACTTCCAAACCTGCTTGTCCAAAATGGCCACCGGCTCCTCAACATAAGATAGATCCTTGTCCAAGTGGACTGAGCTAAAGTCTTGACACATGAGAAAGATCACCTTGATACTTCTGGAGCATGGAAACATGTAACACTAGATGAACTGCAGAGAGACTAGGTGTTAGTGCAAGTCTATAAGCCACCTCTCCAATCCTCTCAAGGATCTCAAAAGGTTTGATATACCTAGGGCTCAACTTGCCCTTCTTTCCGAACCTCAAATCACCCTTGATGAGCGAAACCCAGAGCAAGACCTACTCCCTAACCATGAATGCAATGTCGCGAACCTTACGGTCCGCATAACTCTTCTATCTTGGTTGGGCTGTACGAAGCCGATCATAAATCAACTTAACCTTTTCCAAAGCATCTTGAACCAAATCGATACCCAATAGCCTAGTCTCACCCGACTCAAACCAAGCCACCGGATATCGGAACCGCCTACCATACAAAGCCTCCTACCATACAAAGCCTCATATGATGTCATCTGAATGCTCAACTGATAACTGTTGTTATAGGCAAACTCCACAAGCAACAGGAATTGATCCTAAGAACCCCCAAAATACATCACACACGCATGGAGCATATCATCCAATATCTGAATAGTGCGCTCGGACTGTTTGTCCGTCTGAGGGTGAAATGTTGTACTCAACTCCACTTGAGTACCCAACTAATGTTGTACGGCTCTCTAGAACCGCGATGTAAACTGCGTACCCCGGTCATAGATGATAGATACCGGCACGCCATGAAGCCTGACAATCTCGCGAATGTAAACCTGAGCCAACTGCTCTGGAGAATAACTAGTAATCACAAGAACGAAATGAGCTGACTTGGTCAATCTATCCACAATCACCCATACTGCATCGAACTTCCTCCGAGTCTGTGGGAGCCCAACTACAAAATCTATAGTGATCCACTCCCATTTCCACTTTGGAATCTCTAACTTTTGTAGTAATCCACCCGGCCGCTGATGCTCATACTTCACTTGCTGACAATTTAAGTACTGAGCTACATACTCCACTATATCCTTCTTCATCCGTCTCCATCAATAGTGTTGCCTCAAATACTGATACATCTTCGCGGCACCCGAATGAATGGAGTACCGCAAACTGTGAGCCTCCTGGAGAATCAACTCACGTAAGCCATCTACATTGGGCACACATAGCTTGCCCTGCATCCGTTGTAGACATGTGATTTTTGACCCTCCCCAAGATTTTACATATTTTAGCATATAAGTATTTATTTTAGGCCTAATATCGCTATTTCAATTAATTTTGACTCTTTTACCTTATTTTGTCACAAAAATGAAACTACAAAAATATTTTCTTTTATTTAGGTAATTAACATAAAATAGTTTCACTTTTAATTTTTAATTTTACTTTAATTAATTAGAAATGATTTCATAATTTTGTAGTTGTTATTTTGGAAGTTAATATTTTTACTCTAGTAGAGTTAAAGGGCCATTTTTAAAGGTAAATCTGGCAAAAATTTGGCTCAATTCGGACCTAGACCATAATTCCTAGGCCCTTACCTCCTAACCTAAATAATACCCTAAAAAAACCTTCTTACTTTAATAGACACAACCTAGGAACCTAATAGATAAAGGGAAATCAGCAACTAACCTAGAGACCTTAAGCAATCCGTTGTTTTCATCCTAGAAACCCCCTTCCCCTTTCAACTTCTGAAAACACAAAACAGAAGAGAACCCTTTAGCCCTCTGGATTTTTCATCTCCAACCATAACACATCATCAGGAACACACAACAACAGCCATCTTCGGCAAGCTTGCCGGCAAATGAACCAACAACCACCAACAGAAGACGCACCCTCTCCCATTCTAGCAACAACAATCATCTCCAGCGGCACCCAAGGAACACGAAGATGTGCAGAAGCGTAGTATGAGTGCACCACAATGGTACCCAGTAAGTGTATAACCTAACCTAGGTAGAGTAGTGATGAGGACAGGTCAGTGCCCCACTAGAATTAATAAGAAATAGAGCAGGAGATACAATAAAATAATGAAATGATAGAGAAGTGAAATAATAAGAAGTTGCAGAAATCAATAACACAGAATCAAAGAAAGACATATATAACGTGAAAGGAAAGAAAAATCTTACAAGTTAAGGAAAGACAAAAACAACCAATACAACAAATAGAGGAAAATCAATAGGGGCACTTCCGAGGTACCGCCTCGTAGTCCAAAAAATAAATATCTCACAATGTTTCCTTTTATCAACGCGGGAGCCTTATAGCTTGTTTTGAAAATAATTTTCCCAAAATATCATCGCGTTTTAGGCAACCTTATTACATCGCATGACTTCTAGTAGTTCCCCCTACTAGCCACGCGTGTCAAGCAAACCTTATCTCACCGCATGTGTTTTAACACCCAAACCTTATACCACCGCATGCGTATCAATAATCACAACGACACGATAGAAACCTCGTGCAACAACCAAACAGTCATCTCAACAATAATCACGGAAACCAAAACATAACAGCCAAAACAATGATATTTCAAGGATACCAATTTCAAGTAAAGAATTCCCCAGTTAAGCAAGGAATATGGAATCAAGAAAGCAGGTAAGTCAACTAAACATGTAGTACAAGTCTCAATTAAGATATAAGGCAAGTAGACATGTGAAATTAGGCTAAACATGATGACTATACATACTAATGTAACTCAGTTAAGGCATAAAAAGGAAACTACTTAGATAAAAATCGGAATTTCAATATTTAGCCAGTGTACGCACTCGTCACCTCACGTACACAGGCCTCACATAACATAGATTATCACAACAATACCAAATCATAAGGTAAATTTTCCTCACACAAGATTAGATAAGTCACTTACCTCAAACCTCGCTCAATCAATCAATAAGAATGCTTTTCCCTCGACTTTTCGACTCTGAACGGCCAACCAAAAGCAATTACATACTATAAATATAATTATAAGAAACTAATCTAAAATAATGAAATCATGACTTTAAAAAGAAATTAGAAAATCGATGCAAAAAGTTGACCTAGGCCCACGTCTCAAAATTGGGTAAAGTCATAAAATCCGAACACCCGTTCATCCACGAGTCCACCCATACCAAAATTACACAAATTCGATACCAAACCCTCAATCAAAACCTCAAAATTTGGTCTAAGAACTTTACACATTTTCTCCCCAATTTCACAACCTAAATCCTTAATTTAATGAAGAAATTAATAATAGATTAGTGAAATATAATAAAAAATGAGTCAAGAATCCTTACCCAAATATTTTCTCTAAAATTCCCTCAAATTCTCGCCTAAATTCGAGCTCTCAAGGTCCCAAAAATGAAATGAGAGAAAACCCTCGACTTTGAATGTGTAAGTTCTGCCGAGGTGTTTCTTCTTCGTGAACACTGAAACTTCCTCGCATTCGCGAAACACAAGATGCTACTGCCCAAATAACCTCTTACGCGAACGCGAGGTCCTACTCTTGAACGCGGAGCCTCTCACGTAAATGCGTAGACCAAGCATGAGTTCCACCCGTCTGCCACTCTTCTTCGCGAATACGTGCGCTCACTGGCGAACGCGAAGAGAATTACTCAGTTGCCTCCCAAAACCCCTTCGAACGTGATATCCCTCTTGCGAACACACTGAAGGAAACCAGACATCAAAAGCATTAGTGGTTTCCACAGTTCATCAAGTCCCGAAATGCTCCGAATCACACTCGAGGCCCCCGAGACCTCAACCAAATATACCAACAAGTCCTAAAATACAATATGAACTTAGTCGAGCCTTAAAATCACATCAAACAATGCAAAAAAAAAAACAAATTGCGCATTGATTCAAGCCTAATGAACTTTGGAACTTCTAACATCTACATTTGATGCCGAAACCTATCAAATCATGTCCGATTGACCTCAAATTTTGTACACACGTCACATTTGACATTAAAGACCTACTCCAACTTCCGGAATCAGAATCTTACCATGATATGAAAAGGTCCACTTTTGGTCAAACTTTCCAAACAATCACCCAATTTTCCAACTTTCGCCAATTAATGCCGAAATGACCTACGGACCTCCAAATCAACATCCAGACATGATGATAAGGCAAAATCACAGTACGGAGCTACTAGAACCACCGAAACTCCATTCCAGAGTCATCTTCACACAAATTAAACTATGATCAATTTCTACAACTTAAACTTCCATTTTAGGGACTATGTGTCCCACTTCTCTCCGAAACCTAAAACCAAACCTCTCGGCGAGCCAAAAAACCACAAAATGAGATAGAGGGAGCAATAAATAGAAGACTGAGGCTAATACTCTCAAAATAACCGACTAGGTCATTATAGGTGGGTTGGTTTGAGAAAGGGGAGGCTAGGCTATGGGGTACAGACTTGGTTCAGGATGCCTTGGAAAAGGTTAAATTGATTCAGGAATGACTTTGTACAGCCCAATCCAGACAGAAGAGTTATGCAGATCAGATTGTTCGTGACATTGCATTCATGGTTGGGAAATAAGTCTTGCTCTGGGTTTCGCCCATGAAGGGTGTTATGAGGTTCGGGAGGAAGGGAAAGTTGAGCCCTAGGTACATTGAGCCTTTTGAGATTCTTGAGAGGGTTGGAGAGGTGTCTTACGGACTTGTACTACTGTCTAGTCTTTCTATAGTTCATTCAGTGCTCCATGTTCCTATGCTCCCAAATTATCACGATGATCCGTCTCATGTGTTATACTTCAGCTCAATCCAGTTGGACAAGGATTTATCTTATGTTTAGGAGCCGGTGTCTATTTTGGATAGGTGGGTTCGAAATTTGAGGTCGAATAACATCGCTTCAGTGAAGGTTCAGTGGAGCGGTCATCCAGTCGATGAGGCAACTTGGGAGCTAGATCATGATATGTACAGTCGTTATCCACATCTTTTTACCACTTCAGTTATATCTTTATACTCATTCAAGGATGAGTGTTTTTTTAAGAGGGGGAGGATGTAACGACCCGGCCGGTCGTTTTGAGAGTATTAGCCCTGATACCATATTTATTACTCCCTCTATTTCATTTTGTGGTTTTTGACTTGTCGGGGATGCTTAGTGTCGAATTCGGGAGAGTTTCAGAGTGGAATGGAACACATAGTCCCTTAATTGGAAGTTTAAGTCATAGGAGTCAACCGTAGTTTGAATTGTGCGAAGATGACTCTAAATAGAATTTCATCAGTTCCAATAGATCCGTGTGGTGATTCTGGTCATAGGAGCGTGTCCGGATATTGATTTGGAGGTCCGTAGGTCATTTCGACGTTAATTGGTGAAAGTTAGAAAGTTGGAAGATTTTTGGAAAATTTGACCGCGAGTGGATATTTTGATATCGGGATCGGATTTTGATTTCAGAAGTTGGAACAAGTTTGCAATGTCATTTAGGACTTTTGTGCAGAATTTGTTGGTCAACCGGACGTAATTTGATAGGTTTCGGCATCGAATATAGAAGTTAGAAGTTCTAAAGTTTATTAGGCTTGAATCGATGTGCAATTCATATTTTTAGCGTTATTTCATGTGATTCGAATGATTGACTATGTTTGTATAACATTTTAGGACTTGCTGGTATTATTGGTTGAGGCCCTGGGGCCTCGGGGGTGATTTGGAACATGTTCGGCTCATTTTGGAACATTATGATTGATGAAATTTGGTGCTTCTAGTTTCCTTCTACACGTTCATGAAGGTGTTTCCACGTTCGCATAGAGGAGTTTAAGTTTTTTGTAAAATTTCCCTTCACGTTAGGGAAGGATTCGGGTCTTGGTTCTATACGATTGCGTGCTAGGTCACTAATTCGCTAAGAAGATGAATAGCTGGGTAGACTTCACGTGTTGGCCTGTGTGTTCGCGAGTGAAGCTCCGCGTTCGCGGAGGCTTGGGATTAGTGGTCACTGCATTCACGAGTGGACCCTCGCATTCGTGTAAGAGGATTTTGGGAAGTTTCATTTTTGTGCTTCGCGAACGCGAGGCAAATTCTACATTCGCGAAGAAGAAATATCTGGGCAGTAGATGAAAATTTCAAAATCGATTTGGACTTGAGATCATGGATTTAGAAGATATTTTTGGAGATTTTTAGAGGGATTTTTCACGACCCGGAGGCAAACCAAATTTAATTACTTTTCGTTAACAACATAATCCCTTTTTAACAATTATTGGCAATAATATAAAAGCAACAAGATTAATTAATAAGCGAAAGTCTTAACATTATATAAAACTGAATAGAAATGTGGAAAGTTCAAAAACATCCTCCACCCAAGACTGGTGTCACTATACTCACGAACTGCTAAGAACACTAAATACAAACGTTTGGAAGAAAACATAAATTGTTTGTCTCAAATACAATGAGATAACAGACTATAAAGAGAGGATAAGGGAGACGCCGGGCCTGCGGATGCCTGCAAGGCTACCTCGGGTCTCGCTGGACTGGAGGCCTGCTCCCACACTAATGCTACTATTGCTGCTACCCGAAACCTGGATCTGTGCAAAATAGCACAGATCGTAGTATCAGCACAACCGACCCCATGTGCTGGTAAGTGTCTAGCCTAACCCCGGCTAAGTAGTGACGAGGCTAGACCAGACTACCACATAAACCTGTGCAATTTCATATATATACAGCGGAATCGAAATACAAAACAGATAAACAATATGGGAGGGGGGACACGCTGTGGGGAAACAACGATTTCCAAATAAGAGCCATCCAGTAACGAAGGAAAACAACACAACTCAATCAAAAATAATGAAACAAAAATCAACAAGTGCACGACATCACCGTTCGTGCTTTTACTCTCATACTCACCAAGAAATAACATGTGCACGACATCACCCTTCGTGCTTTTACTCTCATTCCTTACATATATCAATAGAATCGGCACAGAATGGTACATCATGCGGTACGACATCACCCTTCGTGCTTTAACACTCTTTTCGCATATTAAGCGAACATTGCACGGCATCACCCTTCGTGTTTTACACTCTTTCCTTATCATAAACAAATAATGCACGGCATCACCCTTCGTACTTTAACACTCTTCCTCATCCAAATAACAATCACAAACAAGGGCAAGGGAATAAATAAACAATAATGGAAATCCCGACAAGGGAACACAAACAAGCAATAAAAAACCCGGCAAGGATACAACATCAATAATCTCAATGTCCCGGCAAGGGAAAATATTCAATAATCAACAACGTCCCCGTAAAGGAACAAATCATTAACTCTTTACCTTTCATTCACTTCCATCTCATAGTTCACATTATCATTCGAGCCAATGCTCCAAAGATTTACTTGTCTCATATACCTTCACAATTGTATTTCAACTCGAGCCAATGCTCCACGAATTTAAAAGGTCATTTTCTTTCACAAGATCTTTAAACACATAGAAGCCATCAATTAAGCATGGACGATATAACAAAATCCCAACTATTCGCAATTAAGGACTCACGGTCATGCTAGAAACCAATGTATAGATACTCGTCACCATGCCTATACATCAAACGACGCCCGTTTTCAACCAAACTTCACAGAAAGTGCTTAAATCATACATAAGACTTGTACAGGGCACCGGAATCAAAATACGGGCCCGATACCACAGTCTTTTAATCAAATTTCATTTCCAATTTCCTTAATTATTTCAAAAAAACAATTTTACACAAAAATTCATTTCTCGGGCTTGGGACCTCAAAATTTGGTTTCGGGCATACGCCCAAGTCCCATATTTTCCTACAGACCTTCTGGGACCGTCGAATCACTGGTCCGGGTTTGTCGAATCACGGGTCCGGGTCCGTTTACCCAAAATGTTGATCAAAGTTAAATTTATTACATTTAATATCAAAATTTAGCATTTTTCTCATAGAATTCATATTTAAGCTTTCCGGCTATGCGACTCGGACTGCGCACGCAAATTGAGGCAACCCCAAATGAGGTTTTCAAGACCTCAGAAGCATAAAATGAGTAAGGAAACAAGTGATGATCCCTTTGGATCGTCACATTCTCCACTTCTAAAACAACCATTCGTCCTCGAACAGACAAAAGAAAGAAGTACCTGAGTCGGGAAAAAGAAGAGGATAACGGCTCCGCATATCGGACTCGGACTCCCAGGTCGATGCCTCAGGAGGGTGACCTCTCCACTGAACATGCACAGAAGGAAAAGTCTTAGATCTCAACTGACGAACCTGCCGGTCCAAAATAGCTACCGGCTCCTCCTCGTAAGACAAGTCCTTGTCCAACTAGACAGTGTTGAAATCTAACACGTGGGCTGGATCGCCGTGATATGTCCGAAGCATGGATACATGAAAAACTGGATGCACGGCTGATAAGCTAGGTGTCAATGCAAGTCTATAAGCCACCTCTCCCACTCGATCAAGAATCTCAAACGGGCTAATGAACCTAGGGCTAAGCTTGCCCTTCTTCCCAAATCTCATCACGCCCTTCATAGGAGACACTCGGAGCAATGCCCGCTCACCAACCATGAAAGCTACATCTCGAACCTTACGATCTACATAGCTCTTTTGCCTAGACTGAGCTGAACGAAGCCTATCCTGGATGATCTTGACTTTGTCCAAGGCCTCCTAAACCAAATCTGTACCAAACAACCAAGCCTCTCCCAGCTCAAACCATCCAACCGGAGACCGACACCGCCTACTATATAAAGCCTCATAAGGAGACATCTGAATGCTTGACTGGTAGATGTTATTGTAGGTAAACTCCGCTAAAGGCAAGAACTGATCCCACGAACCTCCAAAGTCAATAACACAAGCTCGAAGCATATCCTCTAGAATCTGAATAGTCCGCTCGGACTGACCGTCTGTCTGGGGATGAAATATTGTGCTCAAATCTACCCGTGTACCCAACTCTCCTTGCACCGCTCTCCAGAAGCGCGAGGTAAATTGTGTACCCTGATCTGAAATAATGGACATGGGCACACTGTGAAGGCAAACAATCTCCCGGATATAGATCTCAGCAAACCTCTCAGAGGAATAGGAAACTGCCACAGGAATGAAATGTGCTGACTTGGTGAGCCTATCAACAATAACCCATATCGCATCGAACTTCTTCTGAGTCAGCGGAAGTCTAGTAACAAAATCCATAGTAATCCGCTCCCACTTACACTCGGGAAGCTCAATCCTCTGGAATACACCACCAGGCCTCTGATGCTCGTACTTAACCTACTGACAATTCAAACATTGAGCAGCGTATGCTACGATATCCTTCTTCATTCTACGCCACCAATAATGCTGCCGCAAATTCTGTTACATCTCCACGGCGCCTGGATGAATAGTGTACTTGGAACTATGGGCCTCCTCCAATATCAACTATCGAAGCCTATCCATATTGGGCACACAAACTTGCCCCTGCAATCTCAAAACTCCATCTTCATTCAAGGTAACTTGCTTGGCACCTCCTCGCTGCACCGTGCTCTAAGGACACACAAATAGGGATCATCAAACTGTTGATCACGGATACGCTCCAATAATGAAGAACGAGCTACCGTGCAAGCTAACACACGACTGGGCTCAGAAATATCCTGTCTCATGAACTGATTGGCTAAAGACTGAACATCCAAAGCAAGCGGCCTCTGACTGACCGGAATATAAGTAAGGCTGCCCATACTTGCTGACTTCCTACTCAAAGCATCGGCCACTACATTGGCCTTCCCTGGATGATAAAGAATGGTGACATCATAATCCTTTAACAACTCTAACCACCTCCTCTGCCTCAAATTCAACTCCTTTTGCTTGAACAAGTACTGAAGATTCTTGTGATCAGTGAACACCTCACACGTCATGCCATACAAATAATGCCTCCAAATTTTCAATGCATGAACTATGGCTGCCAACTCTAGATCATGCACTGGATAGTTCTTCTCATGAATCTTCAACTGCCTCGAAGCATAGGCAATAACCTTGCCATCCTGCATCGACACTGAACCAAGCCCAATATGGGAAGCATCGCAACAGATTGTATAAGGCCCTAAACCTGTGGGCAAAACCAACACCGGTGTCGTAGTCAGAGCTGTCTTGAGCTTCTGAAAGCTCGCCTCACACTCATCTGACCATCTGAACTGGGCACCCTTCTGGGTTAATCTGGTCATCGGGGCTGTAATAGATGAAAATCCCTCCACGAACCGTCGATAGTAGCCTGCCAACCCAAGAAACTCTGAATCGCTATAGCTGATGCTGGTCTAGGCCAGTTCTTGACTGCCTCAATCTTCTTCAGGTCCACCTGAATACTCTCTACTGATACAACATGACCCAGAAATGCAACTGAACCCAACCAGAATTCACACTTTGAGAACTTAGCATATAACTGACTATCCCTCAGAGTCTGAAGAACCACTCTAAAGTGCTAGTCGTGCTCCTCCTGGCTGCGGGAGTATACCAAAATATCATCAATAAAGACTATCACGAACATGTACAAATAAGGCCTGAACACTCAGTTCATCAACTTTATAAATGCTGCTGGGGCGTTGGTCAAGCCAAATGACATGACCAAGAACTCATAATGCCCATACCGAGTGCGGAAAGCTGTCTTAGGGACATCGGATGCCCTAATCCTCAACTAATGGTAGCCAGATCGCAAGTCAATCTTGGAAAATACCCTGGCACCCTGAAGCTAGTCGAACAAATCATCAATCCTCGGCAGTGTATAGTTATTCTTAATCGTTACCTTGTTTAATTGCTGGTAATCAATGTACATCCTCATTGAGCCATCCTTCTTCTTGACAAATAACACCGGCACGCCCCAAGGTGGAACACTGGGTCTAATGAAACCCTCTTCCAAGAAAATCCTGTAACTGTTCCTTTAACTCTTTTAACTCTGGCGGGGCCATACGATATGGAGGGATAGAAATGGGCTGAGTGCCTCGAACTATATCAATGCAGAAATCAATATCCCTGTAGGGTGGCATACCCGGCAGGTCTGAAGGAAAAACATCAGGGAACTCACAAACAACGGGCACAGAATCGATAGAGGGAACCTCAACACTAGAATCCCGAACATAAGCTAAATAAGCCAAACATCCCTTCTCGACCATACGCTGAGCCTTCATATACGATATGACACTACGGGTAGAATGACCTGGAGTCCCTCTCCACTCTAAACGAGGCATACTCGATAAAGATAAGGTCACTGTCTTGGCATGTCAGTCCAAGATAGCGTGATAGGGTGACAACCAGTCCATCCCTAAGATAATATCAAAGTCAACCATATCTAAAATCAACAAATCTACACGAGTCTCCAGACCCCCAATCACCACGACATAAAAGCGATGGACTCAATCGACCATAATGGAATCACCCACCGGTGTAGACATATAAACAGGAACACCCAATGCATCACTAGGCATTATCAAATACGGGGCAAAATAGGATGACACATACAAATACGTAGACCCCGGATAAAACAACACTGAAGCATCTCTATCACAAACCAGAACCGTACCTGTAGTGACTGCATCTGAAGCCTCTACCTCGGGCCTAGCCTAAAGAGCATAACATCGGGGCTGGGCCCCACCACTCTGATTTACCTCTCTGGGACGACCTGCTGCTAGCTGGCCTCCACCTCTGGTAGTCTGAGCTCCACCTCTATGACCTCTACCTCCACCTCTAGTACCTCTACCCCCGCCTCTAGCTGGTTGGGCTAGCTGTAGAACAGCTGGTGATTGAACTATGGCACGAGAACCCTGGTGCTGAGAATTGCTCGGTGCTCGAGGGAAAAATTTGGCAATATGACACGTGTAACCACAAGTGTAACAAGCCCTCGGCTACTGAGTCTGCTGGCCCCATCGACCCGAATGACAACCACAGAAACTCTGAAACGGCGGTGCACTGATAGGGGCTGGTGGTGCACTGAATGGCTGCTGATCAGAATAATATGCGTGAGAACCATGATCACCTGGGGCACCCTGAGAAACCTGGAGGGCTGACTGGAAAGGAGTACACGGCTGACCCCTATCATAAAAATCTCTGCCTCCAGATGAGGCACCACTGAATCGGCCTGACTGACGGGGTCTCTTGTCTGCTCTATGACCACCCCCCTGTGGCAATACCATCTCGATCCTCCGGGACACATTGGCCGCCTCCTGAAAAGTAGTATCACTCCCCGCCTCTCTAGACATCTGGAGACGAATAGGCTGGATGAGTCCATCAATAAATCGTCTCACTCTCTCCCTCTCAGTGGGGAGTATGACAGTAGCATGGCGTGCCAACTCAATAAACCTGGTCTTGTACTGGGTGACTGACATGGACCCCTAATGGAGACGCTCAAACTGCCTCCGATAGGCCTCACGCTGTGTGATAGGGAGAAACTTCTCCAGAAACACCACTGAAAACTGATCCCATGTCAAGGCTGGAGACCCCGCTAGTCTAGCTAAACAGAAATCCCTCCACCAAGTCTTGGCGGATCTAGATAGGCGAAATGCAGCGAAATCAACTCCATTGGACTCAACAATACCCATGTTCTGAAGAACCTCGTGGCAGCTGTCCAAATAATCCCGAGGATCCTCGGTAGATGCATCGCTAAAAGTGGTAGTAAAGAGCTTGGTGAACCTATCCAACCTCCACAAAGCATCGGCAGACATAGCTGCCCCATCAACTACTTGGACTACCACACCCGGCTGAGCTGCTCCAACTGGCTGAACTGCTGGATCCGGAACCTGGGGGGCTACCTGCTCCGGAGTGCGAGTAGCAGGAGTCTAGGCCTCTCCTCCAGCCTGAGAGACAGCTGGTGCTACAGGAAGTAAACCCGCTCGGGTAATACTTTCCATGAGGCCCACCAATCGGACCAACGCGTCCTGAAGAACTGGGGTAGCAATAAACCCCTCTAGGACCTAAGCTGGGCCCACCGGAACTGCTGGGGTTGGGGCTGGAACCTCCTCGTCAAAGTTGAACTGAGGCTCCACCACTGGTGCTGCTACTCGGGGCTAGGCTCTATCCCTACCTCGGCCTCTAGCACGACATCGTCCTCTGCCCCTAGCGAGAGCTTCCTGGGGCTCGGACTGCTGATCAGAAGATGAAGAAGCACGTGTTCTCGCCATCTGCGAAAGAACAGAGTAGAAATTCAATTAGCATTGAGAAACAGAACCGCACGACAAGAAAGAACAAATATGAAACTTTTCCTAACTCTGTAGCCTTTGGGGAATAAATACAGACGTCTTCGTACCGATCCCTCAGACTTTACTAAGCTTGTCCGTGATTTGTGAGACCTATGTAACCTAGAGCTCTGATACCAACTTGTCACGATCCAGATTTCCCACCCTCGGGAGTCGTGATGGCGCCTACTCGTAGAAGCTAGGCAAGCCAAATTTAATTACTTTTTTTTAACAAAATAATCCTTTTTAACAATTATTGGCAATAATATAAAAGCAACGAGATTAATTAATAAGCGGAAGTCTTAACATTATATAAAACTGAATAGAAATACGGAAAGTTCAACCAAATCCTCTATCTAAGACTGGTGTCACTGTACTCAAGAATTGCTAAGAACACTAAATACAAACGTCTGGAAGAAAAAATAAATTGTTTGTCTCGAATACAATGAGATAACAGACTATAAAGAGAGAATATGGGAGACGTCGGGCCTGTGGATGCCTGCAAGGCTACCTCGGGTCTCGCTGGACTGAAGGCTTGCTCCCACACTAATGCTGCTGTTGCAACTTCCCGAAACCTGGATCTGTGCAAAATAGCACAGAGCGTAGTATTAGCACAACAGACCCCATGTGCTGGTAAGTGTCTAGCCTAACCCCGGCGAAGTAGTGACGAGGCTAGACCAGACTACCACATAAACCTGTGCAATTTCATATATATACAGTGGAATCGAAATACAAAATAGATAAACAATATGGGAGGGGGGACATACTGCGGGAAACAACGATTTCCAAATAAGAGTCGGCCAGTACCGAAGGAAAACAACACAACTCAATCAAAAATAATGAAACAGAAATCAACAAGTGCACGGCATCACCCTTCGTGCTTTTACTCTCATACTCACCAAGCAATAACATGTGCACGATATCACCCTTCGTGCTTTTACTCTCATTCCTCACATATATCAATAGAATCGGCACAGAATGGTACATCATGCGGCACGGCATCACCTTTCGTGCTTTAATACTCTTTTCGCATAATAAACGAATATTGCACGACATCACCCTTCGTGTTTTACACTTTTTCCTTACCATAAACAAACAATGCACGACATCACCCTTTGTGCTTTAACACTATTCCTCACCCAAACAACAATCACAAACAAGGGCAAGGAAATAAATAAACAATAATGGAAATCCTGGCAAGGGAACACAAACAAGCAATAAAAAAAACCGGCAAGGGTACAACATAAATAATCTCAACGTCCCGGCAAGGAAAAATATTCAATAGTAAACAACGTCTTGGCAAGGGAACAAATCATTAACTCTTTACCTTTCGTTCACTTCCATCTCATAGTTCACATTATCACTCGAGACAATGCTCCAAAGTTTTACTTGTCTCATATACCTTCACAATTGTATTTCAACTCGAGCCAACGCTCCACGAATCTCAAAGGTCACATTTTCTTTCACAAGATCTTTACAACACATAGAAGCCATCAATTAAGCATGGAAGATATACCAAAATCCCAACTATTCGCAACTAAGGACTCACGGTCATGCTAGACACCAATGTATAGATACTCGTCACCATGCCTATAAATCATACTCGACACTTAGCAAGCAGCAAATAAGACTCAACTCCTATTCCCTCAAGCTAGGATTAAACCAAACACTTACCTCGATGCCTTGAACTCAACTCAAGCCTCAACAATGGCCTTACCTCGTGATTTCACCTCTAATCCGCTTGAATCTAGCCACAAATTACTTAATTGCTTTAATAAACATTAAATGCATCAATTTGAATGCATAAAAATGGATTTCCCAAAGTTTTTCTCAAAAATTCCAAAATCGTTCCCGGGTCCACGTGGTCAAAACCCGAGGTTCGAACCAAAAACCGGCTATCCATTCCCCCACGAACTCAAATATATAATTTTTTTTTAAATCGGACCTCAAATTGAGGTCCAAATTCCTAATTTTTAGAAAACCTAGGTTCTACCCAAGACCCCCAATTTCACCCATGAAAATCATTGATTTTAAGTGGAAAAGATGTTAAATGATGTTAATGATTGAAAGAAATGAGTAGAAATTAACTTACAGCTGATTTGGAGAAGAAAGATTTATTAGAAAATCGCCTATGGGTATTTGAATTTGAGAAAATGTGAAAAAAGAAGTTCAAAATCGGTTAAGTATAAAATATGCTGGGTTGCGGATATGAGATTTGCGAAACAGGGTTCGCAATTGCGAACCCTACAGGTATGGGAAATGCGAGAAACATGTTCGCATTTGCGAACTCAGGCCAGAAGGGAAGATATCGCATTTGCGAGAAAAGGTCTCGCATTTGCGAAGGCTGGACCTACGCAATTGCGATCAAGCTGCCCAGGGCTCATCTTCGCAATTGCGAGTTCACATTTGCGATGTTGGTTTAAATGCGAATCCTGCAGATCAGTGATACCAGATTTTTCCAAATCCTAGAAACGCAACCCGTGGCCTATCCAAAACTCACCCGAGCCCTCGGGGCTCCAAACCAAACATAGACACAACCTCAAAAATATCCTTCGGACTTATCCGTGCGATAAAATTGCCAAAATAACATCATATACATCGAATTAAGCTTCAAAATTCATAATTTCTTCTAAATTTTCATAAAACATCAATTTTTCCATTTTAAGTCCAAAACACGTCAAACGACGTCCGTTTTAAATCAAACTTCACAGAAAGCGCTTAACCCATATATAAGACTTGTACCGAGAGCCGGAACCAAAATACGGGCCCGATACCATAGTCTTTTAATCAAATTTCATTTCCAATTTCCTTAATTATTTCCAGAAAATAATTTTACACAAAAATTCATTTCTCGGGCTTGAGACCTCGGAATTTGATTCCGGGCATATACCCAAGTCCCATATTTTCCTATGGACCCTCCGGGACGGTCGAATTACGGGTCTGGGTCTGTTTATCCAAAATGTTGACCAAAGTTAAATTTATTTAATTTAATATTAAATTTTAGTATTTTTCTCACAGAATTTATATTTAAGCTTTCCAGCTACGCGCCCGAACTAACACGCAAATTGAGGCAACATCAAATGAGGTTTTCAAGGCCTCAGGAGCACAAAATGAGGAAGGAAACAAGTGATGACCCCTTTGGATCGTCACATAATTTTTAGGGTTAGTGTTCCTAACTCATTTTTGATTAATTTTCACTAATATATCTTCGATTTCCTCATCTAATTAAGTATTTGGCGTGAAAAAATTGGGGGAAAAGTGTGAAAGTTCTTAGACCAAATTTTTAGATTTTGAGAGGGTAAATAAGGTCGGATTTGGATCTTGTATGGTTTGACTCGATATCGCTTATAATTTCGGTCAGGTTCCGAGACGTGGGCCCATGTCAATTTTTGGGCTGATTTTTTCAATTCTTGCTAAAATTATAGTTTCATTATTTAGATTAGTTTCCTATAGTTATTTTTGTAGTATGTAACTATTTTTGGCTAGATTTAAGACATTCTGAGTCGAAAAATCGAGGGAAATGCCTTCTTACCAATTGATTGAGCGAGGTTTGAGGTAAGTAAGTTGTCTAATCTTGTGCGGGAGAAACTTCCCTTAGGATTTGGTACTGTTATGGTAACTTGCAATACGTGAAGGCCGTGTACGCGAGGTGACGAGTGCGTACTCGGGCTAAATATTGAGAATCCGATTTTTGTCAAGTAGTTTCCTTTTATCCCTTAATTGAGTTACTCTAGCATGTGTAGTCATCATGTTTAACCTAATTTCACATGTCTATGTGTCTCATCTCTTATTTGCAATTTTCACAACATGCTTAGTTGAATTACCCGCTTCCTTGATTCTGTATTCATTATTTAACTGTAGGTTTCTATGCTTGTAATATCATGATTTCATTTGTTATGTGTTGGTTTTCGTGATTATTGTTGTGATAATTGTTTGGTTTTGGAACGAGGTTTTTGTCGTGCGGATTGTTATTGTGGCACGAGGTTTCTGCCGTGCGGATTGTTATTATGGCACGAGGTTTCTGCCGAGCGGATTGTTATTGTGGCACGGGGTTCTGCCGTGCGGATTGTTATTGTGGCATGAGGTTTCTGTCGTGCGGGTTATTATTGTGGTACGAGGCTTCTGTCGCGCGGTTGTTATTATTTTCATGAGGTTTCTGTCGTGTTGTTATGAGATATTTACTTTTGGGACTACGAAGAGGTACCTCGGGAGTGCCCCTGGTGATTTCCTCTATTTGTTGTATTGTTGTTGTTGTTGTTCTTTAACTTGTAATATTCTTGCTTCCTTACATGTTGTAATTGTCTTCTTTGATTCTGTGTTGCTATCTTCTGTGAATTTCTATTGTTACACTCCTCTAAAATTTTATTACATCATTATATCTTCTACCTTATTTCTTATTATTTCCAGTAAGGCCCTGACCTAACCTCGTCACTACTCTATCGAGGTTAGGCTTGGCACTTACTAGCTACCGTTTCTTTTTGTGCAGATCCAGGTACTTCTTACCAGGACAGGTATCAATGAGCTATTCTATACGTGGAGACTTCAAGGTATATCTGCCAGCATCCGCAGACCTCGGAGTCCCCTTCTATCCGTGTTATGTTGTTTCCCTTATCCTCATTAGGCTCTGATATATAGAGATATTTAGTATTTCTCTTTAGAGCTTGTGACTTATAGCTACCGGGTTTTTGGAGTTTTATATACTTTGAGTTGCAGTTTTATTTATTACAGCTGTCGATGTTTAGAGTTTTAGCTTAATATTTTAGTTATTTCGCATGCTTGTTAGGTTTATCTAGTACTAGAGACCAAATGCCGTCACGATATCCCACGGAAGGAAATTGGGATCGTGACATACAATCATAAGATCTAGGTCGAGAGGAAAAATAAAGTACGTATGGTTGGTTCTTGATACGAAATCAGAAAAACAAATAGTAAGTGATTTTATTTATTTTCCTTTTGATTTTATATAAAAAAAAAATCTATTAAGGAAAACTACAAGTTGGTTGTGACAAGACATTGTTGGTTAATTGACAAGACACGAGTAAGTATGTCAAAGTGTGGAAAGACACCAACCCAATTGAAAGGGAATTCACATGGAACATCAGTCCAATGTTTAGTAACAATCATCGAAATCTTACAGCATACTTGAGATTTTTCATCCCTAAAGTTTCAAGTTTGAGATATTTGAACAATTTTTATTATTATTGCGAATGTTATACTACTTAAGTGGATTTGTTCGACGCAAATTCAAATTAGTTGAACAAGTCATGAACATTTAATTCGGAGTGATCAAACAGACAAAAAAAATACTATAATTATATAGTAACAGAAAAGTTGCCTTTAGATAATATGGCGGGATCATATGACCCGTCAATTTCATTTGCTCTCTGTTCAGAATCATTACAAAAATAATAAAATTACTAAGACATGGAACACAAATCTTTAAAGATTTGGCTCAATTTATATTATACATCAGATTCCTTTCTCTAGGATACGACATTATATCGATTTTATTCGCGATATTATATTTTACTCAAAATTGACTTAGTGAAATAATCTAGAAGTTAGAATTGACGAACTTAATGATAGAGAGCCCTTTGATACGAGGAAACATGTTTCCGTAGTCAGGGGCAAATCTAGCATTATATTATAGAGGTGGATTCGTTTGAACCCATAACTCCTAGCCTAAATTTGATTTTCTGTGTAAAACCTATTAGAGCTTGAATCCTGAACTCATAGAGTTAAAATCTTGAATCCGCTTCTGTATGTAGTCATGTCCACATGAGGGGCTCCCACATTGATCCAAAGTTATTGTTATCATCTAGGAAACTCATGTTGTTCTGAAAGCTATGTGGGATATTATTAGTGAAACTTTCCAAATTAGATTGTTGTTGTGGTGATGCTTGTGGAGAAGATTGATTCATATCCATGCAAATTAAGGCCATGAGATTAGCTTGTTGACATTGCATGTTGACAACCTCAGCATGTGCCTTTGCTAATTGTGCTTGTAGCTCATTCACTTGCTTTTGAAGTTGACAAATTGCTCCTGCACAACCATAGACTGGATCTCTCAGTCTAGCATTAGCTTCATACACCATGCTGCTTACAGCATCTGCCCTTTGAGATTCTGGCAATTCCTAAACAAGGTTTAAAGAGAAGTTAATGATGTTTAGAATTTCATAATACAAGTGAAAAAGTATAATTGCTAAAAAATCATTCCACTTGTCAAATCAACTAGTAGTAGTAGTTAATTATGAGAGAGACATTAAGGACTTGTTTGGTATGAATTAATAAGGGATAATTAATCCCGGGATTAAATTTGAGATGAGTTTATCCTATGTTTGGTTGGGATAAAATCGTGGTATAACTAATCCCGGGATTGTATTGTTCTTTATCCCTATGGAAGTTTGAGATAACTAATCTCAGGATAACTAATTCCGGAATAATTAATTATGGGATAACTTGTTTCCCAAGCAAACGTCCCCTAAGAGTTTTGATTATTTTAGCTCAAGAAGTTATGGATAGTAAACTTAAAAATTCTCATCAAAGGTAGTAGTGATACGGATGAGATCCTTAGGTACATGCTTGACCAAAAGTCTTGGTTTCGAATTTTAAAATGGAAAACTCCAAATAGGAAACATGCACTTCTGACCTCATGCAGCGTGAATTTAGATTAGTTGGGTAGATTAGTTGGGTCAGTGAGTTCCGGATACCATATAATTATACCAAAATTACTTTGAAAAATTAAGAGAAATCAATGTATATGACCCCAAAAAATTTGGAAAAGAAACTGCAGGTACATGAATAGACTAGCAATATAAGAAAGAAAAGACCTTCTCCTAATGATAAATAAAGGAGATGTGGTTGTTGCTTCTCATTATGTCATAGATCAATTACCTAAAGCCTTTGAATGAGTCTTGGCTCGAAAAATCAATTCCATACACTAATAAGAAAGGCAATATTATTGATATATATATCTCTATCAACTTCTTCTGTCTATTTCAACAATCAATTAGCCTAGCTTTTCAAATTGCAACTAAAAATTACTGCTTATAAATACTACTATACGTCAAGTCTATAACAAGTCCTCCAAACATTAAAATATTCCTTATTACCACCATAGAAATGTTCACTAAATTTTTTTTCGTGTAAAATATATTATAAAAGAAAGTCTGCTAGAATTCTTTTTTGGAAATATCATTTATGGTGGACTAAATAGACCCCTACCCATTTTTTTTTCTTCAAAATCAATTATATTTATAGACACTAAGAATGTAGAAGAAAATAAACTCTATAAACTCTGAACAAGTTCATTAGAAGTACATCTCGTGAAGTTGAAATAATCCACTAGGGAAACTTTTTTTTAAAAAAGGAGAGAAAGAAGGGATATTATCACTTTTAACTCGCGGCAGAAATTATTTATATTTGGTAATCGAAAACGTGTATAAAATTTGTATAATTTTTGTGTATTATATATATATATATATATATATATATATATATATATAGTGTCATTTTCACAAGAAAGAATAGGTGAAAAAAAGGTACGTAACTAGAATAGATATTTACCTGCAAGAACTTGATAATGTTACTAGCACCAAAGACACGATGAGCAGTAGTGAATTTGATAGGATCATTGGGAGGAAAATAAGGTGCCAACACACATTTCTCTGCACATCTCCGCCGTAATATTTTACAGGCGGCGCAAGGGCTGACCACCACCATCGGCGGTGGTGGTGGTACAAAGTTAGGAGAAGACGACGACGAAGACGGCGGCGAGACGGAGCGGGAAGATGATGGTGAAGTACTTGTTACTGTCGCCTTTGTGTCATTGGAGTACTCCATTTTTGTTTTCTCTTTGTAGAAATGAGTAAAAGTTTAGCTAAGGAAACAAAGAAATACTTGGGATGCTCTAAAATGAAGTGAACTAAGGTTATATTTATAAGACAAGGGAACAATATAGTGGGAGCGAGGATGATGTCATGAATAATAAAATGACGTCAACCTTCTCTTTATTTTTGTCATATATTATTTTTATAATATTTACACTATCAGGTTATCTAAAAAATATTTACAACTAGTAAATCTAACCAAATAGTGTAAAAGTTCCATAAACTGACGGTTTATTTAACTTAACTCTAAATTTATTAATTGAAGAATTTTCAACTAAAAGATAATATTGTAGGTAGGGGTGTACATGGACCGGGTTGGTTTGGTAAAAACCGAACCAAACCAATTATATCGGTTTGGATTGGTTCGGTTTTGTCGGGTTTTTCGAGTTTTCGGATTTTTTTGTTACATGAATATTATTTCAATCTTACGTTATTAAAATTATAGATAAAGCTTTGATAAGTGAACATATGTTTAGTAAATATGGAAAAAATTGACAAACATATGATCTATTAAAATATTCTAATGGGAGAAATATTTTAGTAACACATGATAGTTATTTTCTTAGTCGTCTAACAATAATTTTTTGTTAATTTACGCTTTCAAGGTTAATACATGAGAGGATCC
>MU732964.1:5399-21921 GCA_026770625.1 Nicotiana glauca | reverse complement strand
AGGCGCGTAGTCTTCCTACTACCAAGCCCACATGCAACACCCGCCACTCTCCCACTTTGGCGGAACTCATCTCCTTAATCGCTCACTCGACTTGCTCCTCATACTTGGCCTTCTAGAAATTTTAAACACCGCCTGGCACTTCCACATATCCTTCCTCATACTTTGCTGCTCAATTGTTGCCTTAAATGAAATCTATCTTCGTGGCACATGAATCCACCATTGCTGCTAACTTTAAACCTTTCCAAAGGTCATCCTTCTCGAACCGTCAACAGTAGAAGTTTTGATTCGATCTTAAACCACTGCATCATGCAATATCTAACAGTCGTATCTTCAATACTATTTCACAATATCTTGCCCCAAGGCGAATAGTAGCAGATCATAACACTGACAAGCTTAAAGCATTCCATTAGGACAACCACACCCCCATGTAGAGGAGAACTCCACCACGCTTGCAATTACCACGTTTCATTACTTCCACCAATCCACTTCTGACCATCCTTAATTCGATTAACTTTCCCCTGCCTGGAATAAAGTACTCACTCCCTTGATTACACGCTGAGTAAACCTCCCTTCAATTCATTCACTGCCTCGACATATGGGCAAACACCCTACCATCACAACAACACTGCGGAAAAATCGCTCATGAGTATCATGGCAACTTGTGCCTAGCCTCAAGGCTCTTAGAAGTTCTGCTACTGAGCTGAACAATAGAATACCCTTCCATAAAGCGACTATAATAGTCCAATCAACTATACCGGGAAAATCATCGCGCACCACATTTGTAGTGCCATTTTAATTCTTCAATTTTTGATTTATAACAAACGCTCGCGTCGCGTAGGATTGAGTAGGAAGAAATCAAAGGCATAAGCCTCAAAGGAATAGAACCGCACGATAAAGAAATCAAGAAGGGAAGTACTCCTAACAGTCCTGCAGTCTCCTGAGGATAAGTACGGACGTCTCTGTACCAATCCGCAAGACTCTACTAGACTTGCTCAAGACTCGTGAGACCGATGGGAACCTAGTGCTCTGATGCCATGTTGTCACGATCCAAAATCCACTAAGGGTAGTGGTGGCGCCGGACACCTCTGTCAGGCCAGCCAACTAACTTATCAAATAATTCTTCTTTTAATACTTTTGAAAATCTAAGGTTTTTCCTTCTATTTTTATAAATAAAAGTTCACTACTAGAATTAAAATTTAAATAATAATAGTTAGAACAAATCCGTTGTAAGTCCTCCCAGAAACCTGGTGTCACAAGTACATGAGCGACTACTGATAAGAGAAATAAAATACAATATCCGCCCGGAATACAGTGGGCGAAAAGTAAATACTGTACATTGGAAGGAACTACTCTAGCTGCAGTCGCCTCAATGATACAGCTCACCTAGTTCTAGTGTCATCCATGCTGCTACACCCAATAGGCTGCTAAAGGTGTATATATACCTGTGCAACAAAAAATGCACAGAAGTATAGTATGAGTACGTAATAAACGTATACTCAGTGAGTGTCCCACCTAATCCCGAAGGGGTAGAGACGAGATGGTCAACCTTGACACTCACTAGCAGTCCAATGATTATTTATCCATAATAAATATATTAAACAGTGGATTTATTTTATAAACATGGTTCTAATCCAGATAGAGGAAACAAGTAAAAATATAATTCTTTCATGGAAAATTTCCTTAGATTTCTTGTTATTATTAACAATATGATCTCGAGCCATAGTGAGGCATGAAACAATTCAAATAAGTTCAAGACAACAACACAAACATGCGCAAATCATGCCGAGGTCGACGGCCCGCTCCAACAGAAATGTAAAGTGTGCACTGCCAAGGGTCGAGCGGCTCGTACCATAGATGCATCTATTTCACCGAGGCGATCAGCCCGTTCCAAAATTAAACACATACACTGCTCGCGAATCATACATGCGACGCAAGTACACATCAAAAATCATGCACAAATAGCCAATTAGGAATTTATTCGGGAACAATTATCCAATTACAAGCAATTCCCTTTTTAATCAATTTTAAGGAAAGAAGTGTAATCCTTTAGGAAATTGTTTACAAATTCTATGTGATCCAAGCAATTCAAGCTATCAATGGGTTCACAATTAATCCAGGTATAACATGCCTTTAGGTACTAGACTACCCGGACAATAGCATAATAGTAGCTACGCACGGACTCTCGTCACCTCGTGCGTACGTAGCCCCCACAATTAGGAGCACATAATCAGTTTAACTCACCTATGGGGTAATTTCCCCCTCACAAGATCAGAAAGGAGACTCACCTCGCTCCGATGACGCGCAACCGGCATTCTACATTCCTCCGAAGACTTTAACCAACGCGCAGAGCTCCAAAATTAGCCAAATAACGGTAACCTAATGAGAATATACTCATATACTTGCTAACAATTCGAATTATACAATTTTCCAACTTCGTTTGGTGAAATAACCAAAATGCCCTCGGGCTTACGTACCTGAAATTCGAAATTTTTTTGAAGATAAAGGTTACCCATGACCTTAGGAACTCAAATATATCATTTACTCTTAATTCCATGCTCAAATTCATGGCTAAATTCCAAATTAAATTTCTAGGTTTCCTTCCAAAAGTCCCAATTTTTCCCACAATTTTCATGCTAAAATCCATACATAATTGATATATTTAACTCATAATAGGTGGGGATAACATACCTTATCATTGATTACAAAAATCTCTTCTTGAAGCTCTCCAAAATCTCCCCCAAGCCAAGAAAATGTGATGAGAAATGATCCAAAATCGGATTTTAAAATATTCTGCCCCAGCCACTTTTCGCTTTTGCGGTCCCGCTTATGCGAACACACAGGCCGCTACTGCGGTCCCAAACGAGACCCCTCACTTCCGCTTCTGCGACTTTCCTACCGCAGGTGCGGTTCCCTTATGCGACTGCCCGACCGCATCTGCGGTCCCCTTCACTATTGGCCAAACCGCTTTTGTGGTCCACATTTCGCCTCTGCTGGGCCGCTTCTGCGGTCCCATTTCCCCAGAAGCGGAAATACCAGATACCAGCTGCCCAGTTTTTTCAAAAATCCAACTTTCGATCCGTTAACCATCCGGAATCCACCCGAGGCCCCCGGGACCCCAACCAATCATACCAACCTATCTCAAAACACATTACGGACCTACTCGAGGCCTCAAATCATATCAAACAACACCAAAATCATGAATTACACCTCAATTCAAGCTTTATGAACTTTGAAGTTTCCAACTTTTATTTCCGATGCCGAAACCTATCAAATCACGTCCGATTGACTTCAAATTTTGCACACAAGTCATATTTGACATTACGGACCTATTCCAACTTCCGAAATCGGATTCTGACCCCGATATCAAAAAGTCCACTCCCAGTCAAATTTCTCAAAACCTTTAAATTTCTATCTTTAGCCAAATGGCTTCAAAATGACCTACGGACCTCCGAATTCACTTCCGATCGCGCCTCCAACTCCAGAATCACCATACGGAGCTACTCCCATTCTCGGAATCACAAACGGACATCGATAACGCTGAAATTCACTTCAAGCCAAACTTAAGAAATTTCTTCAAAAATGCTAACTTCCACAATGGGCGCCAAAACGCTCCCGGGTTACCCAAAACCCGCACCGAGCATATGCCCAAGTTCGAAATCATCATACGAACCTGTTGGAACTTTCAGATCCCGATTTCGAGGTCGTTTACTTAAAAATCCAGTCCTAGTTCATTTCTCCAACTTTAAGCTTTCAAAAAGGAGAATTTTCATTTAAATTCAACTCCGATCTTCCTGAACTTCAGTTCTGACCATACGCACAAGTCACAATACCTGAAATGAAGCTGTTCATGGCATCAGACTGCTGAACGATGCACTAGGACTCAAAACGACCGGTCAAGTCGTTACAGTACTGCTGTTAGTTGGATGTCCAGACTTCAGGAAAGTGTTGCTCTATCTACCACTGAAGCAGAGTACATAGCAATCTCAGAAGCTGGAAAAGAGATGATTTGGCTCAAGAATTTTCTTAAAGATCTAGGTAAAAAGCAGGACAATTGTGAGCTTTTCAGCGATAGCCAGAGTGCAATTCATCTTGCCAAGAATCCAGTGTTTCATGCAAGATCGAAGCATATCCAGTTAAGGTATCATCATATCCGAGAGTTGATAAATGAAGGAACTCTTTCCCTGCAGAAGATACCAGGATCAAAGAACCCATCAAACATGTTGACCAAAGTTGTCGGTGTTAACAAACTGAGGTTGTGCGCTGCCTCAGTTAGCCTTCAAGACTGATAGAGTGAAGGCGCCACTAGAGAATAGCAAATCATTTTTTTCCTTTCTTGATGTAACATAGGTTTGAGGGGAAGATTGATAGAAACAAACCTATTGTTGTATATGAAAGCAGACAAAAGAAAGAAAAATCAAAAAGAGATGAAATATGATGTAAGAGCTTACATTGACATTCTTGTGATGTAAGCGTTTACCTCAGCATTCCTATGATGTAAGCGCTTACATCAGCATTCTTATGATGTAAGCGATTACCTCGGCAGGGCATTCAAATGCCTATAAATAGAGGTCTACATTTTCATTAGTAAAACATCCCAAAATCTTCTTCTTTCTCTCTTCAGTTAATAAAGAGCTATTCTTTGTGTGACCGTGGAGTAGGCAAAAATTACCGAACCATGTAAATCTTATCTTGTCTTGTCTTATGCAATTTATTATTTCTCTCCTAAATATTCTTTCCCTTCTATTAGCTTGACTCGCTTCCCAACACCTTCATCTGTCATTTTCTTTCTGTAAAAATCTTCATGCGAAAAAGTTCTGGTCTGTGATTTCTTTTCTTCTGAATCGTCGCAGTCCGATGATGGGAATAAACCAGTGGGGAATCGTTTGGAGCAAAAAGAGAAATAGTTGGCACCAACAATTTGTCTATGATGATATAATTTGTGAATTCTACTTGGGTCTATATGGTAGATTTGATCATCTATTATAAATCAAATAATTAACCTCTGCTCTTTTTTCTTTTGTTTTTCTTGACAAGGCCAAATAGCTCCTTTCTCTGTTAAATTTAGTGCTATATTTGGCCTTTGCTTTATGAGTTTAGCTAAGTAGCTCCTTACTCATTTTTTATTATAATTAAATTTTATATGCTCAATTACCATTTATGTACATTTTAAAGGAATTAGTAATAATAATTAGTGTCCTAAAATTACTCCAACATATCTTCCACTCCTCCGCGTTTCTCTCTCCACATCTCACCCCCTCCCCCGCGTATCTTGCACAAGAGAGCAGAAATTCCACCATTGACAACCATTAAAAAGCTTTGAAGCTTTGAATTAGAATTTGGGTTTTGAAAAAATATTATTTGTTTGAATTTGGATGTTATTGCAAAGAATTGAGAATTCTCTCAACGTCTCTCTCTATGTCTCAATCCCTAATTTCAGTAATGTAAAGCAAAGGAAAAGAGAGCAGCAATTCTACCATTGACAGCCATTAAAAAGCTTTGAAGCTTTGAATTCGAATTTGAGTTTTCAAAAATCATTATTTGTTTGAATTGGGTGTTGTTGAAAATAATTGGGGATATGGTTTGGAGTTTATATCTCAATTTTGAGGGGTTTTGGTGAAGATTAGACTTTGTTTTGGCTGAATTTCATATTGAAACTCGAAGAAGAAGACATGACATACATTATACTGCAGAAATTGTAGTAAATTGTAGAAAAATTATATTCTGTTGTTTATATATTTTTCTTTTATTTATTTAACTATTGTACGAAAGTTGAACAATATTGTATAAAAATTATATTTAAGTTGTATGATATTATATTTGTATATAACTGAGTAAAAATAATATATAAAAATTGTAGATAAGTTGTATAATATATAATTAGTTCTATGAAATTTATTTTTATTATATATAAATTAGATATAAAATATACAAAAGATATATTGTATAAAAAGTATTTAAGTTGTATGTTATTGTAGTTGTATTTAACTGGGTAGAAATAATATGTGAAAGTTGTAGATAAGTTGCAGATAAATTGTATAATATATAATTAGTTGTATGAAATTTATTTTTACTATGTATAAATTAGATACAAAATATACAAAGGACATATTGTATAAAAATTATTTCTACCTAGTTAAATACAACTAAAACTTAAAATGAACTTCAGCAATGGCTAAGATCTGATCTAGACCTTCTAAAAAAGGCTCTGTTTCTTGTGCTAAAAGGGAAAAATCTTTACAAGTTCCGAAATCTTTTTCGTGGAGGATTTTTTCTGCAACGCCTAATAATCTTTCTGCTCCAGCTCTGCTTGTAGTCATATGATGTTCCTTTTTTTTCAAGGGAATTTTTTGCAGTTTGGTTTGAAGGGCATTACGTTGTAACAATAAGTTCCAAATTTAGTAATAAAGGAAGTCTTTTCCTGATCTTCGGGGTTCATCTAAATTTGATTGTACCCGAAGTAGGCATCGAAAAAAGTTAGGGTTTCGTGGCCGGCTTTGGCATCGATCATACGATCGATGTTTGGCAACGGAAAAGAATCTTTCGAACATGCCTTGTTCAAGTCCTTATAGTCTACACACATTCTAAGTTTGTTTCCATTTTTACGAACTACGACTACGTTGGCTAACTATTCGGGGTACTTTACCTCCCGAATGGATTCTATTTTAAGAAGTTTGGTTTCCTCGTCTTTTATGAAAGCATGCTTTACCTCGGATTGAGGCCTGCATTTTTGCTTCACCAGTTTGAACCTGGGGTCGGTGCTTAGCCAATGTGTGGTGATTTTCGGTGAAATTCCTGTCATATCTAAATGGTAACTAGCAAAGCAATCCATATTATCAATAAGAAATTGAATGAGGTTTTTTCTGAGTTCGGGGGTCAATCCCGTTCCCAGGTATACCTTTCTCTCAGGCAAGTACTCGATAAGTATGACCTGCTCCAGTTCCTCGACAGTTGACTTGGTTGCATCGGACTCTTCGAGAACGACAAAGGTTCGAGGAGTAAGGAGATCGTCTTCTTCGTCTTCGATTACCTGTTGCTCCGACTCCATCGAGGCTGGGGGTTGTGATTGTTATTTAGCTGCTTGCTTACCTTTGGTGCTCGATTTCTTCGAGGTCAAAGGCTCTGGTATCGCACCACTTCCTCGATTGCAAACATCTCTTTTGCAGCATGTTTCTCTCCGTAGACTGTTTTCACTCCTTCTTCTGTTGGGACTTCATCATCTGGTAAAGAGTTGAAGGCATTGCCCTCATGTTGTGTATCCATGATCTCCCGAGGGGTGAATTATACCTCATGTCACCTTTGATGACATGGAATTTAGTGTCTTGTATAGTCCCGACTCATTTATTGTCAAGATAATCTCTCCCTTGTTGTTTCGCTTGTCATGTTGAAGCCATTTAGGGCCGGGATGCAGGAACAATCTGATCTTGTAGGTCGAGTTGTTCCATGACCCTCAATCTAATTATGTTCACTGAGCTACCTGGATACACTAAAACACGTTTAACTTGACTTTTATTTAAAAAGATAGAGATTACCAGGGCGTCGTTGTAAGGCTGAGATATGCCTTCTGCTTCATCGTCACAGAATGATAAGGTGTCCTCGGGCATATAGCTCCGAGTCTGTTTTCCCTTGTGATCGACACCTTGGTGCGTTTGAACATAGGTCTCTGTGGGATATCGGCATCGCAAACGATCATGTGGATTACATGTTGTGGTTTTTCCTGCTCATTTTTTCTTGAATCTCTCTCCCTAAATGGTTTTTGGCTCGATCACTGAGGAATTTCCGAAGGTGACCCTCGTTGAACAACCAAGCCACTTCTTCCCTTATCTGCCTGCAATCTTTTGTCCTATGACCATGTGTGCCATGATACTTGCACATAAAGTTCGGATTCCTTTGAGAAGGATCGGTCTGTATAGGCCTGGGCCACTTGGTGTCCTTGATTCTCCTAATAGCTGACACAATCCCTGATGCATTGATGCTGAAGTTGTACTCTGATAATCGAGGTGCCCCTGCGGGATCGATATGCTTATCTGTTATATCTCATACTTTAATATAAGTAATTGAAGAAAACCGAGATTTAAATTAAGAATAGATAATAATAGCACTTTTTATGGAACAAAGAATGGTACATTTGGTTTCTAATATTTCTTTGTTAGCAATTTTTTTTGAATTTGGCTATGGAATGTTCTTCAAATGTAAAATTTTAGTTAATTAGATCCAAATAACAATGATGATATTAGTAATAATAAGAATAATAATCAAGACTATAGACGATCAGGCTTTTTTTCACTTGCTCCAACTTACATTTGATATGGTATTTTGAGTGGAATATTTTGTAAAATAGCTTGAAAAAAATAATTTTATATAATTATTAATATTACTACTTTCGAATATATTTTAAATTATACATGTAAAATGAGAAATTTATGAGATTTTCTTTATTGTAAAGATAGAAATTATTTTTAAGGAAAGAAGGCTATCTTTTTACCATTTTAAGAATTAAGTGTACGAAAATTTTTACTCTTTATATGAGATTAGGAAAATTAGAAGTTGACAAAATATATGTATTTTTACATGGATGTTTGATAAAATAATTGTGTATGTATTTATATTATATGGTATCATATGATCATGATAGTAAATTATATAAAATATATTAAAATTGAGTAGTATTTTAAGTGAGTTGAGATAATTCTTAATTATACGGGTAATTAACAATTACCCAAAATATTTTGGATAAAGGCAAAACGTGGCAGTAAGCCACTATTAAGACATATGACTAAGAGCCCGTTTGGCTTAGCTGATTTAGAGTAGCTGATAAGCATATGTGCTGAAAAGCACTTTTAACTGCTGAAGCTGATTTAAAAAATAAGCAGTTACGTGTTTGGATAAAAGTGCTGAAATTAATAATAAGCAGCTAAAAAATTGGATATACAAAGAGTTTTGTTTAAAAAGAAGTATTTTAGGGATAGAACAGTAAATATTTTGGTCAAATCTAAAGTGCTTATAAGCTGAAATTTGATAAGTTGGGGGAGACCAATTTATGGCTTTTGGCTTATTTTTGGCTTATAAGCACTTTTAATTTTACCAAACGCGTAGATAAGCCAAAAGATGCTTATAAGCCAGTTTGACCAGCTTATAAGCTTAGCCAAACACCCTCTAAGTAGTCATATGAGCTTATGCGGCTCTATCTAAACTCTAAAGTAATACAAAGTTGGTCTTATTTGGACATAGATTAATAAAGTAAGATTCATTTTTAAAACGATTTGTTATTTCACGTCAACTTCATTATTTCTGAAGATGTTACATTTGAGCTTCTCTGTTTCCTATGTAGATTCTTTTGTATAACCAAGTTTTTGCATGTCTTTCATAATAATCTCCGCCTTTTTCTTTTTTTTTTTGCGTTTAACACATCGCTTGAGTTTTCCGTGGAATCATCGGTAGTCAACTTTCTGTGTGTATATGTGTGTGTGTGTTTGTGAGGAGAGTGGCAATTTCTATCGTTTTCTTGAAGGAAGCCCTCGTGAGGTTCATGAGAAAGTATGGTAATACAAAAGAGATCTGAGAAAAAAAAGTAAACCAAAAACAAAGACCTTTTTATGATAGTAACGGGTCACTTGCTGCTCAGCCACTACAACAACTAGTTTCTCCTCTTAATTCAGGTATGTTAAGGCTAAGCCCTTCTATCATTTTGGCGTGATTCAAGTAACGATACGTAAATGTAATGCTATTTTATAAGTATTTTTATTCTTAGCAGCTAAGGATGTCTACGTTATTTACTCCTGTAAAATGATATTACTCGAAGGTATAATGGTCTTATGACATTCCCAAATATTTTATTAACGTACTTTTCATATACTGCCTCATTTACATATGCATTTACCCATGACTCAGACGGTGTTATATACACGTATATATGTATATATATGTATATGGAATATGGAAAAATGTTACGACGTTATATACGCACCACTACCTGATCAGCTGGTATACGTTGATGATTTTGCCCACAGTGGCACCAGATGGCGTTATATACGCGTATATATATAAATATATGTATATGAGATATGGAAAAAAGGTTACGACGTTATATACGCATCACTACCTAATCAGCTGGTATACGATTATGATGTTGCCCACAGTGGCTGAAATGATATGATGGGATGCCCTTAGAGGCTTGATGATGTTATGTACGTATAAACCTATGCATTACATGATATTTATATGCATATGCATGAAATTAAAGATATTTTATGATTTTGATTTACAAAGCCATCTACATTTACAGGCTGAGTCATTTACTCCACGTTTTCTTCCATGCCCTTTATATACTTATTTACATGCCTTACATACTCAGTACATTATTCGCATTGACGCCTTTTTGTTGGGGACGCTGCATTCATGCCTGCAGGTATAGATAATCAGTTTGACGAGCCTTCATCGTAGATGAGATTGGCATTCAGCGAAGGATCGGTAAGACTCCATCTCATTCGGAGTGCAGCCGAGTCTATGAGTCACATGTCAGAGTTTTGCTACACACTTATGGGTAGGCCGGTATCCTGTCTCATTTTATGTCAAATAATCTTAGAGGTTTTATAGATACAGGGTTACTATGTACATTATGTCAGAGGTCTTGATGGCCCATATGTATTCATGTTTTATGAGCGATGGTTCATTGATATAACATTTGCCCATTTACAATTTTACATTACGAGTTCTGGTCATGCTGGCCCATGATAGTTATAAAAAGGAATGAATGAGTTACAAAGTGGTTCGCTCGGGCCACTACGGTATCGGGTGTCAGCCACGCCTCCCAGGTTCGGGGTGTGACATTATCGAATCCGCTTTTACTCATGAGTCCCCGAGAACTTTGACCTCGATCATCTCTCTGGTCGTTTCGACCTGAACCGTTGTTCTTTCGATCAACATACGGTTGATACCGTTCCCTTTTCGATCTCGATTCCCTGTTCATATCCCTCGAGGGCTTGGCCATGAAACTATTAGGATGAACTGAACTCGAGGGGGCTCCCAACTGATCGTCCTGGACCCTGATTTTTATTGACAACTGTTGTACACATCTGATCATGTCACAGCTGGATACTCGATCAATTTCTGCTTTAATTGTCGAGATGCAATCATGAAATTGACCTGGCTTCGCCAAAAGGCCTCATCTCTAAAAGCTTGGCTCGTAAGGCGTCGATCTCCATTCGTTCAAACCCTGTATAAAGGCTTGTACTGCCCAGTCATCGGAGACCAGGGGTAATTCCATTCTTTCTACCTGAAACTTGGACACGAACTCCCTCAACATCTCGTCATTCCTTTATTTTATCTTGAAGATGTCCGATTTTCTCGTGGCCACCTTTATGGTCCCGGCGTGTGCCTTCACGAAGGCTTCTGCTAACATAGCAAATGAGTCAATAGAGTTAGGAGGCAAGTTGTGATACCAAATCATGGCTCCTTCCGATAATGTTTCTCCGAACTTTTTCAAAAAGACTGATTCAATCTCAGCGTCATTCAAATCATTTCCTTTGATCCCGCAAGTGTATGAAGTAATATGCTCATTAGGGTCGGTTGTTCCATTTTACTTGGGTATATCGGGCATGCAAAACTTTTTGGAATGAGCATCGGAGCGGCGCTCTGAGGGAACGGTTTTTGTATGAACTTTTTGGCGTCTAAACCTTTCAAAACTGGAGGTGCCCCCGGTATCTGGTCTACACGGGAGTTATAAGTCTCCACCTTCTTATTATTGTCTTTCTTTTCTCCGGACTCGATCCTCTTATTGAGCTCTTCAAGCATTTTCATAATGGTGGGGTCAGTCCCCGAGTCGTTTCTATTTGAACTTTCTGGCGCTGGCTCAACATGCCGATTGTTTTCATGTTCAGCTATACTCGGAGTCTTATTTTGACTTTGAAGTTGAGCTATGGCGATCTGTTGAGCTTGCAGCATCTCGAATATCACTTGGAGGTTGATTCCCCCATCACTCACTCCTTGTGTTCCTAGGCTACCAGGTCGGCTTCCCTGCGTACACTTCCTCCGGGGTCTGTGCCTAAATCCGTGTTTAGAGCAATATGTGGACTAACATCAACTGGTTCCATGATTGGCACTTCCCCAGGGTTTATCGGTGGTACACTGACCCCTATATTGTTCTTTTCACGAAGACCATCATTGTCATGAACAGGTGCATTTTCTGATCTTGACATATTTTAGCTGAGAATCAAAAATTCTTGATAAGAAAAAGTGTAAAAATAACGTGTGTAATGAGAATCAGTAAAGAAACAATCACTATTATCTTTAGCCCCACGGTGGGTGGCAAACTGTTTACCTCAAAAATATGAGTAATAATTAAATTTGATTTGTAATTTTAAAGATATGTGATTAGATTCAATACCAATTAATAATCAAGAAATATGAAGTGAAAATGAAAGAAACAAGTGAATCAAACTAAAGTTACTCAGTAGCGATGACCCCGAGCTTAGTGACCTCGAGGTAGGTTCAAAGCATTAAGAACAATTAAATAAGAAAAGTAAAGTAAGAGCAGTAGAACTAAAGGACAATTTTGATGAATAGTAAGAGAGAAAAGTAGGATAGTATATTCTTGCCAATGATGAGATGATGTTACAAATGATTGAGGCCCCCTTTATATAATAGGGGAATCCTAAATAAGGTATATTTCTATTTATAGTAAGAAATATTCTTGGTGCAGCTGTCTAACCGCCTAGTACGGAATCGTACAATCCTATTCCGAGATTCGCGCCATAATTTTGGGGACGTGGCAGGAATCTAGCTCATTCTGTTACAATTCCATAACGGTACTATTTTGGGGTCGAGCATACTCAGCTTCGGTACTCCTCGTACTCCCATATTCGGTCCTTGTATTCTATCTTCGATCCTGAGTCTAGTCCATTCGGCTCGAACTCGGCTTCGCCACGGACTCAGGCTTAGGACGGACCCTCGAGCCTATAAGTCGGAGGCATATGATTTTGGCCGTATACAAAGTTCATCATAATAAGAGGCAGATCTAGGATTTAATGGTTACGGGTACCACTATATTTGGTGTAAATCTACCACTAGCCAAGGAGATTGAATTAGAGTACATTTGGTAGTTCGCTATTTCTTGAATTAATGCAGTTCTAGTCTATTTTAAGTTATTTTTTCGTTCCACAAGATTTTTACTGCATAATTAAATATATGATAACCAAATTGAAGATGTTTGGCCCTTTATTTGAAATCAAGAAAAACCTAATGTTAGATGAGAAAAAAGTGACTAAAGTCATATTCAAACAAGAAATTTGAGATCTAGAAGAGATAATTTAAAAGTATAATAAAAGTGGAATTGTAGAAAGAGAGGAAATACAAATATGAGGGTGGTGGGGGAGGGGAAAAAGAAAAAAGAGGAACGGAAAAATGGTAAAAGGAAAGTAGGGCCAAGCGGAAAAGAAAAATTGACTGACAACAAGAGATTTTCGATCCTGAGCAATAGGCTTGGAAGAGAGATTCACGGACCATGGCGTAAAAATTGCAGGGGTGCCCTATTTGATCGTCCTCATTTAATATATACCAATTTTTTTAAAAACTTTTAACTTTTACCAATTTTTTAAACAACTTCAACTCTCTTTCTCCTCCTCCTTCTCCTCTTTCATTTTCTTTTTTCTTCTTCTACAACGATGACTTCAACATTGCTCTCTTTGATTAATGAAGCTAAAGCAAATATACTGAGTACTTTCATTTGGATTATTATAACATTAAAAACCAATTTCCTCATTGTATGGAAACACAACTCCGTGAGGACTGAGGAATGATATGGTCATACCATTGATCAGAAAAAGGCACCAATTTTTATCCAACATAAAAACAGCAACACGAAAATCAAATATGTTGTAATATAGATAAAACATAGAAACCGTAAAGAAAATGGAAAAATTGATTATCAGCAATCAGAGATACAAATGTTAAAAAGAAAAGTTTTCGAAAACTAAATAACATAACAACAAAGATTTTATTTTGCAATAAAAACAGAATGCAAAATCGGATGCATTAGATGATCATAATACAGTTAATTAGATGTAACTGTATCTTGTTGGTATCCTGAGCTGAAGTTAATTAGACAAAAACTTCAGCTCTATAGCTGAAGTGAGCTGAAGTTTTTCAGTTATAATATATAATATTAATAGGTGGTAAAAAAAACTTCAGCTCTTGTGCTGAAGTTTCCAGTTACAACACAAAAGCTGAAGTTTTTGTGTTGTAACTGAAAACTTCAGCTCTAGTATGTAATAGGTGGTAAAAAACTTCAGCTCTAGAATTGAAGTTTCCAATTACAACACAAAAACTTCAGCTCTAGAGCTGAAGTTTCCAATTACAACACAAAAACTTCAGCTCTAGAGCTGAATTTCAGGCCCGACTACTAGAATGCTGAAGTTTTGCGTGATTGCCTTTGATACTTCAGCCACGTATGCTGAAGTTATGCGAATAAACGGGTACGCTTGCAATTTTTTTTTGCAAAGCGGGCACAAGTTAAAATGTGACACAAAAAGCGGGTATAAATGCAAATGCCCCGACCATGACACCTATGGCTATTTTAATACTTGGGGTGCCACTTTTTAAATATATAGTCGTTTTCTCAAGATACTACTGTATATATGAATTTTTTTCCTGAGCGTGTCGGTGGCGTACCATTCCATATTCTCTACATAGATCCGCCCCTATAATGTTCATATTGTTACGATTGGAAAAATCAGGTGTCATGCAGAAGCTAGCAAAGCAAATCTTGAACGACAATAAATCATATAACAAAGAGAAATATATCAAAAGAGACACAAACATATAACGTGGTTCAGTCAATTAACATATATTCACAACAAAGATGAGCAACCACTATATAAAAGAGAGTACAAAATATCGAGAGAACAGTCTCACGAAGAGGCAAATACAAGTGACACACTAATACTTGTCCCGTAAATTTCTTCCCCTAAACACGACTCTCAAACCCCATATGGCTACATTGTGGATGGTACTGAATGAGAAGGAAGGATCTTCAATTTATAGAACTTCAAACATTTTCCTACAAGAAAAGGGACAAGCCAAATATGAGAAATTTATAATTTTCTTCTACAAGAAGGAAAACCCAATTATGTTAAATATGTTATCTTTCCTTCAACGGATAGGAAAATCAAATATGCTAAAAAATTTATGGCAAACACATAACATATACGTGTGGAAACATTAGATAAGTTAAAGTGGGTGTAGTGGTCAACATCTGACGTGGGCCAAGTCCACTAGTTTTCAGCAACAGTACCAACCCATGGATCGTGCAACAAGGTTTTGGCCCCATCCAACTCTCAGTTGCTTTCTTCGTCTTACCTACTAAATTCTAAGAGCGAGGCTCCATCCAAGCCTCTGTTACTTTCTTCATCCTACCTATAAAATAGTACTACTAGTTATCAAACAGATAATTGGGACAGAATATGATCAAATATGGAGCTGAAACTTGTTATTTTACGAGTCCGGAACCAAAATATTATTATTTTGGACTCAAAAGACACAAATAAGTATAAAAAAAAAAAATAACCATTATATATACAACGCCAGAAAACCTGGCGTTGTATAATAACGGTAACTGAACCGTTAATATACAACGCCAAATTTTCTGGCATTATATAAAAAAAATTTGACACACCTGATATAACGCCATAAAAAGTGGCGTTATATTTTTTTTTCCCCGGCCCCACGTGCTTTCCTAGTATTTTAGGTTACTACTAATTATTCACTTTTATCCTTATAAATAAAGTCACAATGTCTCTGTATCTTTGCTAGGGTTCCAGAAGTTGCTCCTTCTAATGTCAATCAACTCTCTTCTCAAATTATGCAGCTTAAGCTTTCTTATAATTTTCTTATATTAAGTGAATCTTTGGTTTATAGTTATTTCTTTTTCTTTTATACTAGTATAAGAACCCGCGCGATGCGCGGATAATTTGACAAAATATTAACCTTATAAATTATGATCTAATATATTATATTGACTTAATAAATATTAGTTGTGTTTTATTATTTAATATAGTGTGCAGAAATATAACACAATCTATTATCTATACATAATTAAAGGATACACATCATATAGTAATCAAATAAAATATTTTGATCATTTTTATTTTTATTATTGAATTAGCAAGTACTTAGAACTATTGATAATTTTCTTGAGTGTTATCTATTTATCTTTTATTTTTTAATTTATTTAAAATATAAATATCATGAAATTATCTCTATTCGACTATTCCCCTATTTTCGTACATTCCTTTCTACTGTAATACTTATTTGATTAGTTTTCAAATTTTGTAGTTTATTAAAAATTTAAATAAAGTAATATTATTATTATAGCTAATTTATTTTATTTTAAATATTTATAAAACTCCAACTTGAAATTACTCCTCAATTTGAATGGATTTTTTTAATTTTCCTTTTTTTTTATTATAGCTAATTATAAAATATGTATTTTTAATTTAAATAGAGTAACCAATTAATTAAAAATTAAGAT
>MU732962.1:13677-25262 GCA_026770625.1 Nicotiana glauca | reverse complement strand
AGATACAGGGATCCAGGAGGGCAGTTGATATATATTGCTGCTGTTTCAGCTTACTGCGGAGTTATCGAGGTAGCTGCCGGCGTCCGCAGGACCCGATCTCTCCTTCCCGTTATCTCTTGTACTTTTGCTTTAGACTTGGTTGTATAGGATATTATTCAGATGTTTAGAGGCTCAGACTTGTGACACCAGATCTTGTTGGGCTGTTATTTCAGTTATTTTGATTTCCGCACTCTCATCATTATTACGAAATCAGGATATTTTACCTAAATTGAAAAAATTATGAAATAATAATTGGATTGGTTAACGGGTAATGGTCGGGCTTGCCTAGCAATGTGTTGGGCGCCATCACGATCGGAGTTTGGGTCGTGACAACTAGTCAAGAACTCTCCATCAATCCCATCTCGAGGAGACATCATTTCTCATTCCATGCTTTGCATGCCCAAAGAAAATATATACATCTCCGAACCACGGTAAAAATCAATGGGAACACTTCTGCCAAATTCCATTTGTATAAGCTAAACTGACAGGACTGAATCCTTTTATCCAAACCAAGCTAAGCAAGCTGTCCGAACTCAAAAGCTCTGCCGCACAATACCTGTAAGGGCTCATTAACTCGAACACATACAAAGAATTAATCACATCCTTACCATACCGATTCGGTCTATTATCAAGCTATTCCATTTATCTAATTCTCCTTCCTGATTCATCATCGACTTGGCATTCCCTCTGGCTGTAGCACCAAAATGCCTCAACCCAAGCTTACCACACGAGACTCGCACATAAGACCACACTGTCTAAGACCCACAGGTCACTGAATACCCTCTCAAACGTTTCCCAAAAATACCACAGTCCAGAATACTTTACTTTGAAGATCTTCTTGTGAATCTGAATTCGTTACCATTACTTTCCAGATATTGATACATAGAATCCCATAATTAACATAAAATACCACAAGTCTTGATCCTTTCTAATGAAAAACACTGTCTCTAGCCACATACACAACCTTAAGACACCTGATAATTACATGCCAAATCTTGAACACAATAAAACCATTCCCGAGAGTCATTCACTCTTACACAACTGTAAATTATCTGACTTAACGAACAGAACTACTCGTGCATTATTAGCACTCTGACACCGCAGAACATGATCTCATACCAATACAAACAACCATCTTCCTTCTCTATACCTGAGCATTCTTTGTCAACCACAGCTCAAGACATCCTAGTATTTTCTCACACCTACGAAAGCACCATATAACCTTTGTCAAAATTTTGCTTCACTCGTGCCATCCTCGGCTCAATTCCTGCAACCAGGACTGATCCGACAGCATACCTCGAAATGGAACCAACATAACACATAACTGTGCGATCAACTAATCAACAGTAACCTCCCCAACTTGGCTCGAAGCAATCTATCAGGACACATTCAATAACCCATAATACTTTTACTCTAATGATGCCGCAATATTATAGTGAAATTAAACTCAAATCATATACTCCCTCCATTCCAAATTATGTGAACCTGTTTGACTGGGCACAGAGTTTAAGAAAAAGACGAAGACTTTTGGATTTTGTGGTCCTAAACAAGTTCAAATAGGGCCCAGAGTATTTCTGTGGTTATAAAAGCTTCTCATTAAAGGTAGAGTTGTAACTATAAGCTACATTGTTACCAAATTTAGAAAGGGTTCATTCTTATTGGAATGGACCAAAAAGGAAATAAGTTCACATAAATCGGAACAGAGGGAGTACTAGTTTATGAAAACACAGATCATCTGGTACTGAAATCCTCTGCAAACCTCACATTCATCCTCACCTCAGCTGAGTCCACTCTCTTAAGCGACCTAAATTTTCAAATTACAACACGTACCTTTCAATTACACATGGGATCTCCTAACGGACACATAAGGATCATACCACTCAAGAACACTCCGCAAGAGGTAATCCACCTGCTTCGCCTCAATTTAGTATTTCAGCACACCTTCCACTATATATGTTACACAGTCATTTAGTCTTCCTAAGTTTGAACTCATACCGTCGCATGTAATGCACTTCACTTCCCAACTAGGAGATACGAAAATATCCTTCACGCGCCCATAACTCGGGGCTACACAACAGATCACAATAGGAAACGAATCACTTACCAGTTCGTCTATTATCCAACAGACTTCTTTGTTACTTACAAGTCCTATAAATACACCTCGCAACACTAACATACTCATCACATGGATATCCAACCCCCATTCCAGCTAATAAGGACAATGCTGAACATATATGTTCAAAACACTTGCTCACACGGTCAACACCTCAGTGCTCAAGCCCTAGGCAAGATCCGGCCTCAACAACATCAAACTCACGGAGATCACATCTCGCCCCTTGATCGGGGAAACACAAGCCATCAAGGCACATACAATACTGAGCACCCACGTGCACATACATACGTGTGGAAAGAATTTCAAGAGTTATATCTCAAGCTGAATCAAGTACGCACGATAAGAATTCCAAGAAAGTGAAGTTTTCCTAAAAGTTTTGTAGCCTCTCGAGGATAAATACAGATGTCTCCGTATCGATCCGCGAGACTCTACTAAACCTGCTCATGACTCGTGAGACCTAGTAACCTAGGCTCTGATACTAACTTATCACGACCCACTTTCCAAACCCGGTCATGATGGCGCCTCTCGTGAAGACAAGGACAGCCAACAAAATAACGATGCCCCTTTCAAAATTATTAAACATAAATGAATAGATAAATACGACTTAATGACAATAATAATCGATATCTACAACCCAACACAACCCGATTAGGTGTCACAAGTCACGAGTATCTAAAGAAATCTGAACACAACTACAGGGCCAATAATATATATACAAAATAAAATCTGGAGTTCAAAAGATGAAGTCCAGTGCCGCGAACGCTGGCGGTCACCTTGCCCACTACAGTAGTATACTAGCAGTAAAACCTTCAATCAGCTATTAACCCGCTTCCGGGTGAACAATACCTGCAACTGCACGCGAGGTGCAGGGAGTAAAGTGAGTACTCCAACTCAATGAGTAATAAGAGTAAATAATAACTGAGTGGCAAGAAATCACGTAAGAGCACTCCATCATGCTATATAGGACGATACGACCCTTTGAGAAAACAGTAAAACTGTGAAAATCCTTTAGAAAATATTTGGCTCAATTTAAAAACCTCTTTTGAAAATATCCTCTTCCAACAATCAAGCATATGAGTGCGATATCAAATAGTGCAAGTCAGCACATAAGTCAGCCCCTCGGGCACAGCACTCCACCAACAAATAACACCAGGGTATCTGGTAAATAGTGCAAGAAGTAGCGCGGATGCCAATGATATGAGAGTACTAAATGTCATGACACGTAGTACAAATAGGAACCAATGCATGAATGCAATGCAATGCACATGACCGTTGTGGCGTACGACCCCATCTGTTTGGGTATCCGTGCTCACTGTGGGGATTTAGACTCCGGAGGGGCTACTACAGCCCAAACGCAATATCAATATCACACTGCTGCGGCGTGCAGCCTGATCCATCCTCAGTACAGAATATGCATATGAGCCACTAGGGCGATGTCAAGTAATAGTTCTCAGCTCCAAACGTTAGAAATATAGTTTAAAATTTTAAAACCTTAGCAGTATGAATAGACATTTCAAAACAGTGTTTAATTCAGGACTGAAATCATTTAACATGCTAAGTATCATGGAAACAGTGATAATAATCCCTAAAGGATTTAAATAATCGGCACGAAGCCCAAAACATGGCAATCAGTCCAAATCAGGATGATAACAAGTAGTTTCAAACAAATATGTAGTAATTTTATCAATCGGGACGGACCAAGTCACGATCCCTAATGGTGCTCTACCCCAAGCTCGCTATCCGGCGTGCAAGTCACCTCAATACAACAGTATGATGTGCAAATCCGGGGTTTCAAACCCTCAGGATATAATTTACAAGTATTACTCACCTCGAAACGGTGAAATCTCTAGCTCGCGATGCCTTTGCCCCTCAAATCGGCCTCCACACACGTCGTATCTAACCAAAATCAGAGCGAATACATTAAAATATGCCAAGGGAACATTACCCAATCAAAAACAACCGAGAAATAGCAGAAATCTCGAAACTAGCAAAACCCGAGCTCCGGGCCCGCTTCTCAAAAAATTACAAAGCTCACATTACCGAATTCCTCACCTCGCCACGAGTCCATACATACCAAGAACTCTCAAATCCGAGCTCAAATGACCTATCAAATCCCAATTTGAAATATCAAAAACTCAAGCCCTAGCTTTACCCCTTTTAATGAATTTCAACCAATTTCCATGTTAAATCTAACATAATCTCGTGTATTTAGGCCAAGGAAATTACCTCTAATTATTCCTCCTTGAATCCCTCTTCAAAATAACCTCAAAGCTCGCTAAAAAATGGTGGAAAATATCCCAAGCTCACGGATGAAATACTAAATAAAAACCCCCTTCTGAACAGCTCTTTCCGCTTTTGCGGTCCTTTTTGTCGCTTCTGCGACACCGCTTTTGCGGTTACTTATCCGCTTCTACGGTTCCTCAACTTTTTCCCAAGACCACTTCTGTGGTCAACCAATCGCGTAAGCGGGTCCGCTTCTGCGGTCCGCTGGTCCGCTTCTGTAGAAAAATCACCCAGGCCCATTTTTTGCTTCTACGGCCCCCCTCTTGCTTCTGCGGGACCGCTTCTACGGTCCATTTTCGCAGAAGCGGAAATACCAGATACTAGATCCTTCAGAAGCCTTTAAACCCCAAATTTCATCCCATCAACCATCCGAAATCACCCCGAGGAACCCCCCAAAACATCATACGAACTTGTTCCAATTATTAAAACACATCAAACAACACTAAAACCATTAAATCACATGGGATTCAAGCCTAAGTTTCTTTAAAACTTTCGAAATACACTTTCGATCCAAAACCCGACCAAACCACGAATGACCTGAAATTTTGCACAGACATCACAAATCACATATCGAAGCTAGAACAACTCTCGGAATTTCATTCCGACCCTCGGATCAAAATCTCACCTATCATCCAGAATTCGCCAAAATACTAATTTCGCCTATTCAAGCCTAATTCTACACCGGACCTCCAAAATCGATTCCAATCGCAGTCTTAAGTCACAAATCATCTCCCGAAACTAACCAAATTGTCGAAAATCACATCCGAGCCCTCTAATTCATAAGTCAACATCTGGTTGACTTTTCCAACTTAAGCCTTCCTTAAAGAGACTAAGTGCCTGATTTCTTATCAAAACCAATCCAAATCAACTCTCACACACCACATACCGATAATGAAATATTAAGAAGCAATAAACGTGAAAAACGGAGCAGTAACACATGAGGCGACGAGTTGGTTCGTCACATATAATTAGTAGCCTCTTATTATTTTTGTGGTCCCTGCTATACCTAGTAAAAACCTGGAATGACTTAGGTAAAAAGTAGCTTGGGAAAAAAGTTATCCTTTTGAGTTAGAGTAGGATTCTACTTATAGGATTCTACTTATAGAATCCTACATGTTTTTTAGCCCTATTATGGCTTAATTTCGGGTCTATTAAAGGAAGACTATTTTTACCTAATTAATTACATTTCAGTTGTATTGTTCTTGCCCACCTAATTGCAAAAGCATCCAAGATTTTACTAGGCAAATAGCAGAAGACTGCAGCCCTGGATTCTTGCTGCTTGGAAGGTTTGTGCAACTACTTCAAGAGGTTAGTGCTTCTAATATCATTTTTATTGCATTGTCTAGTTTACATGTATTTGATGTCTGGATTGTATACTTGCTTCCGCTGCGCATGTTCTAACAAATGGCATCAGACGTCGTCTTACATTAACTAGATAATGTAATACAACATGCATAGAGTAATATTAAAACGTGTTATTTATTGATACATGTTTGGGATGATTATTCTATGTTAAAAACGTGATTGTATTTATTAGTATCTTAATTCTGTAATTTTAAAATTATGAATTAACATACTTATGTATAAACAGTGGTGTTACATTTAAATAACAGTCTGTTTAAATTACGTTTCTTTGCTGAATAGCAATTTTTTATTAATAAAAACTTGACTGTTTAGTATGATATTAGTTATGTAATTTTTGATTAATATACAGAATTTTGGATTAATACTGTCTAAACATGTTTTATTAAATAAATAAATAAAAAATTATTTTGAGTTCTGAAATCATGTATTAACAAACATCATTATAATATGTGATTTGAACTTGTCAAAATAATTAAAAACCCTTAAAACGCCAAAAAACAGAATTCTAGCACGCGATAAATTTTGAAATTTTGTCGAACTCCGATTAACCTCAAATTTGGTAGGTTCATCTGAAATGGCCCAACTTAAAAAACTCACTATGTACATCATTTTTTGGGCATTTGGGGTCGTTTAGATGGTGTTTTGGCCTTTTTTCTATTTTTTGTAATTTTTTTTAATAAAAAAAAATTAATAGAAAACTGTGATGGTAGGGTTCAATTTTTATTTTTTCCAACCATGTTTTACAGTAATATAATAAATTTATATGTTGATATAGGTCTTCTTCCACATCGGATAAATTCATTTAGATGATTATTGTAGTTTTGCCTCTAGTGATTTCATTACTTGTATTAACTCTCCAACTGAGTTACATGTTGATTGAATGAAACTAGAGTTTATAAAAGTGATATTTACCTATCTTAAATTAGCAGTTTACTCTCCATCTGAGTTAGTCATGTTTAAATTTATGGGGTTAATATCTTACATCACTCATATATTTTGCATGAATAGTTAAGTTTCCTTAACAAATCTAACTGTTCAATGAGCATGGTTATATGTGTAATGTGTTATTTTGAATTTAATCATTCTTAATACATAACTAATGATCTATTTAATGTGAATATCTCTCAGATTAACCATGTCTTCATTCAACCCACTTACCTCAATTTTGAAACAAAACAAGTTAGAAGGACAGAATTATGTTGACTGGAAAAGGAACCTTGATATTGTCCTAACTACTGAAGGTTACAAATTTGTAATTACTAAGGAGTGCCAAGAAAAACCTGAAAATGCTACTGGTGATCAGGTTAAGGCCTATGACAAATGGTTTAAGGCTGATGAGATGGCGCGATGTTATATTCTTGCCTCTATGGATAATGTTTTGCAACATCAGCATCAGTCTATGGGGTCTGCTTATGATATGCTCGAAAGTCTCAAAGAGATGTTTGGTGAGCAAAATCGTGCAACTAAGCAAACAACCATGAAAGCCCTTTTGAACACTAAGTTGGCTGAAGGATCATCGGTCAGGGATCATGTTCTACATATGATGAGTCTTCTGAATGAACTGGAGGTCCTTGGAGCTGTGATTGATAAGGAGTCTCAAGTGGAGATGGTCCTGCAGACTCTGCCTGACAGTTTTCAACAGTTTTGCTTGAACTATAATATGAACAAAATGAATTTGTCACTAGCAAAATTATTGAATGAGTTGCAAGCGGTTGAATCTATTATCAAACAACAAGCTCCAGTTGTTACACTCAATATTGAGAAAGCTTCGTTTTCTAAGTCGAAAGGAAATAAGAAAAATAAGAAGGCTCAAAAGGTTCTGGTACCTGATGGTGCGGCTGGTGTAAAAAAGCCCAAAGGCAAGTGCTATCATTGCAAGCAACCCGGGTATCACAAGAAGCAATGCCCTACCTATCTGACAAAGTTGAATAAGCAAGGTAATTCAAAATTAAATGTCATTGAAACTTGTTTAGCGGCTGTTTCTACCATATTTTGGTTTGTAGATTTGGGAGCCACTAATCACATCTGCACTACTTTGCGAGGGTCAGGAAACGCGCAGTTAAGTGAGAATGAAGTTTGTATTTTTCAAGCCAATGGCGAGCCAGCACCAGCTTTAGCTTTATGAGATATTAGAGTTTCGTTTAGTAGTGATAAAGTTTTAGTTTTAAAAGATGTTCTATATGTACCTTCTATTAGAAGGAATTTGATTTCAGTTTCGAAAATAATGGATGCTGGTTATAATCTTTATTTTGCTAATAATTATGTTGTAATTAAGTTTAATAAATATTTTATCTACACTGCTGCTAGAGTACATGACCTTTTTATTCTTGATATATCTCCTCATGTGCTACAACAACCAAAAGAGCTAAATAACATTAATCTACCACATAAAATAAAACACATTTCTGAATTGAGTCAAACTTACTTATGGCACTTACGTCTAGGCCATAAAAATCTAAATAGGATTTTGAGATTGGTCTCTGATGGACCTTTGAGTTCATTGAAACTGGAATCACTACCAACATGTGAATCCTGTTTAGAAGGCAAAATGACCAAGATACATTTTCCCTCAAAAGAAAATAGGGCCAGTGATAAGCTAGAATTAATTCACTCTGATTTGTGTGGTCCTATGAATATACAAGCAAGAGGTGGATTTGAGTATTTTGTGACTGTGAGCACCTAATCTTTGATAATATTTAATTTATTTTTTTAATCACTTCTTCTATTAAATATTTTAGGGGGTTTTAACCTACAATTTTTTTTAGCTTTGTTACACTTTTTATTATAGGGTAAAAATATAAAATTTTAAAAGTTAAATTTTTACTTTTAATATTATTTTATTTTAAAATACTAAAAAATCCGAAAGGTAAAAGTAGGTGGAATTATCTTTTAAAAAGTAAAAGAAAGTAGAAAATTTAAAAATAAAATAAAGTTTTGAGAAAATTTTTAAAAAATAAAAATAAAAGAAAGTTGGAATTAAAAAATAAATATAAAGGTATCTGAAAATTAAAAAATTTTAAAGTAAAAGAAAGTAGCATTTTTAAAAAGAAAAGCAAAAGAAAGTGGATTGTTTTTTTAAGAAAAGTTAAAAAAGTGGAATTTTCTTTTAAAAAGTAAAAAATGTGGGATTTTAAATAAGATAAAAGTAATTAAAATTGGAATTTAAATACTAAAATTAAAGAAAGATGAGATTTCTTTTTATAAAAAAATAAAATTAATTTGTAAGTGGAATTTCTTTTAATTAAAAAAATAATAAAATATTTTTAAAAAAAGAATTCTGAAGAATTTCGAAAATTTTTCTATAAATAGAAGAGAAAGTTTGAGAAGAGAAAAGGGAATGAAGAAGAAAAAAAGAAAGAGGGAGAGGAGAGAAATTTGGTTTGAAAATTTTCATTAAACTTTTCTTTCAACATTTCGGGCCTTGAATCTTAGGTTTGAAGAAGAGGCGATAGAAATCTTGCTGTTGCTGCTGTATTGATTCTACAACTTCCAGATTTTATTCATTTGAATTCACTCTCTAGTAGGTATGTAATTTAAGCTCTTGAGTTAAAAAATATCGGAGCATCTTTATTGAAGCAGAAGCAAATTTATTTGGTTCTTTTGATAAAGTTTCTTTCGTATTGGATCTGTTTGCACGAATGATGTTTTTTATGATTGAGTGAATTGAGATTTGCAAATGTTAACGTTAATTTATTATTTTCATGACTCTGTTCGTTTTTTTTTTTGTCTTTATTTTTTTAATAGCATATTTTTCTTGGCTATTGACTTGTAACCAGCAGGTATTGTTTAGTTTACATGTAGATTTCAAGCCCTTGTAGCACCATGTTCATATTTTGAAATTTAAAGAAGTATGTGAAGTTGAACAATTTGTCAACATTAAGATGTAAAAAAAAAAAAGATTGCATTTGTGGAAAGATCTTATCTTCAATTTATGTTATTGGCAGCATATTGTCTTAAATTAACCATGTGAAGATTCAACTTCCTCTACTTCAAAATGGTACTGTAGAAGTTATAGTGATGATACTACAATTTTCTCTTTAGCATAGTGTTAAATAAATTAATTACTTTAAGTGTTTTTTGTTATAATCAAGTTTAAAATGCATTTTTGTATGTCCATGTTTGTTTTGTTCCTTTTGGTTCATCCGAATAGTTCTCAACATGATTTCTTTTTCTTTTTGTGCTCATATGGTCATTTAAGATTCATTATTTTGTTATAAAATTTTGTTAGTTTCTTTCTAGAATTTGAAAACGAAAGTCGGTCTTTTGAAGATGATATGGAGATGAACCCAAAGCTGGCACCTGTTTTTTGTTATTTTCACATAAATGTCAACTCCAGCTTTCTGAATTGTAGGATGCTATAACAAAATGCTCCACTGATATACATGTAGCTAACCCATTTCTTTAGGCATTTTGTACTTATCAATTTATACCACTCCATCCAAAATAAAATCTCAAAACTCATGGCCCTCATTTAATTAATTTTAAATTCTTAGAATTTGAGGCGTGCTATTTAACGAATTTTTATGGTCCTCGCAAAGTTAACAACGCGTAGTTGCTTTAGGTGCATTATTTTAATAATTTACCTTCCTAAATTCGAGTGCGTATTTATGTGACCCAAATCCAAAATCTCAACAATGTTAAAATATGTCGAAGACCGCGGGTGCATTTATGTGACGTGGTTCAAGACGTGTTTTAATAATGTCGCAATCTTCCTAAAAATGAATAAAAGAGGTTTAAAAGTTAAAATTTTACCTAGGTTCAAAATATTTTAAATCAGATAACTAAACCGAATATAACAGTTGAGCGACCGTGCTAGAACCACGGAACTCGAGAATGCCTAACACCTTCTCCACGGTTAACAGAATTCCTTACTTGGATTTATGGTTCGCGGACTGTTAAAAAGAGTCAATCTTTTTCTCGATTAGGGATTTGAACCGGTGACTTGGGACACCATAAATCTCTCAAGTGGCGACTCTAAATTTTTTAAAAATAAATTCCGTTTCGATTGTCCTTTAATTGGAAAAAACTCCTTTATACCCTTCCGGGTGTAGGTAAAAAGGAGGTGTGACAGCTCTAGGGACTCTGCTGGGGAACTTAACCCAGAACCACCGGTTTAAGGTTAGAAATTCGAGCTTGGAATAATTGTTATTTGGCTTTATTTATTATCTGATTTTTATTACGTGTTTGGGCCTAATGTGCTAAAAGTTACTTTTTACCGCTTTGATAATTTTTGAACTGTGCATATAAATTATCTTCTCACGCACCCCATCTGTGTCTTTTTGAAATTAAAATTGGGCATTTGCTTGACATAGCCCGCTTTCTTTAAGATAGTCGAGATGCTTGTCACTCAGTGAAGGATTTTAGTCACACCTGTTTTAGGCGGGGAGCACCACCAGTTAAGCCGGAAAGCAATTCTACTGGTACACTGACCCTCCTTGGCTCGAGTTGTCCGCTCGAGTAAGCCAGTCTAGATACCTTCTCCAATAAGATTTTAACCTAGAATAACGAAGCCTAATGCCGGATCCCTAGTAGAAATATTTTGTTTGCATCACGTGCATTTGATCTTGGAGATTCAACACAGAGGTTGGATCTGTCTAGGATAGGTGTACCCAAAATAAAAAGACAATCCTGATGCATCTTACTTGCTAATTGTGTATTTATTTGCTTCGGAGCTGCATGTTGACCGACTGTTGAATAATGAGAGGAAAAAAAAGAATAAAAAAATAATATAAAAAAATGAAGGAAATAATTACTCTTTTTTGGGGGAAATCAAGTTATGAAAGAA
>MU732962.1:0-12486 GCA_026770625.1 Nicotiana glauca | reverse complement strand
ATATATATATATATATATATATATATATATATATATATATATATATATATATATATATATATATAAAAGTATGTATTTGTCAGTCAGAGTCTGTTGGTCTATTTTTAGGCTGTATTGCCATTTTGATGTTAGAGTCTGTTAATCTTGTAATAAAATGTGTTGTTGTAATAAACACATTTTTCTTTTATGGTAAATTTGAAGGAAAAAAATCCAAAAATTTTATTAGTCATTTTTGCACTTATCGGCCAAAACTACGCACGGTCTGATTCATGCGAGGTCATGATACGTAGGCAATCTCCATAAGATTCAACCACAACTAAAAAAAAGAAAAAAAGGAGAATCAAATAAAAAAAGGGACCTGAGTGACAATAAAAGGAGAGATCATGATTAGGAAAAACCGGGATGATACAAGCAACCAAGCAAATGCATAATAGAAATGGTTAAACTGCTTAGGTGCATTACATCCCTAATGTGCGTTTACCTATCTGTTAAAAGCCCTAAGGCTAACAAGATGCTCTCATTTTGTTCAATATTCAAAAATGTGGTTGGTTTGTGGTTCCCAAAGTAGTAACTCCTCTCCACTACCTAAAAGCCAAAAGGCAATGGCAGATAACAACAAAATTGGGTTGGTTGATATTGATACCCAAAAGCGGTTGGTTGAACAAGACACTGACTTGGCTGATGAGGCAAGGATGTTAAGGCAGCACATATCAAACATGTATCAGGCTTGGATGGTTGGGAAGGCACCACTACCGCCACCACCTAATTTCTCGGATGATGCCCTTACACAAACTTTGGCATCTCCCAATCACCCTAGTATCTCCATCACTCTTCCTCCAAGTTCTGGGAGGCTGAAGAACATAGAACAGTCCTTAAAGAACGTGAAAGGGACGGGAGACCAAGGCAGCATTTCTTATCAAGAGTTGCATACAATCCCTAACGTTCACATGCCCGCAAGGTTTAAAGTGCCAAAATTTAACTTGAATGATGAGTGTGGAGATCCGGTAGCCCATCTGAGGGATTATTGCACTGTTGTCAAGAAATATGATTGACACACCTCATTTTTACCTACACCCCCATAGGCGGCATAATAAAGGGAGTTTTTCCAATGAAAGGACAATCAAAACGTGATTCATTTATTAAGAAATTCAGAGTCGCCACTTGGGAGATTTATGGTGTCTTAAGTCACCGGTTTTGTAATGACCCGACTGGTCATTTTGCATTTTCGAACCCTGTTCCCCTAAATAATACTTACCGCACTTGCTTTAGCTAATTTATGACTTGCGGGAATGGGTGGTTCGGAAGTTAGAAGAGTTCTGAGCGAGATTAAGCCTAGTTGCTTCTTTATGTTCCTTTAAAAGGCCAAGTTTGACTTCGGTCAATATTTTGGGGAAATGGACCCGGAATCATGATTTGATAATTTCTGAGGGTCCGCGGGAAAATATGGGACCTAGGCATATACCCGGAATCGAATTCTGAGGACCCCAGCCCGAGTAATGAATTTTTATGTAAAATTATTAAGTTTAAGTTTCAAAGAATTTAATAAACTAAGAAATCATTGTGTTCATAGGTATCGGGTTCGAATTTCGATTCCGAAACTTGGTATAGGTCCAAAATATCAGTTTAGACCTTCCTGTAAAATTTGGTGTCAATCCGAGTAGTTTATGGGCGTTTTGACCCGTTGGAAGAAAGTGTAAAACTTGAAGTTCAATGATTTGAGATATTGAGTTTTGGGGTGTGATTCCTTAATTTAACGTTGTTTTGAGTGTTTCGAGGGTTTAAGTAGGTCCGCCTCGTGATTTTAGACTTGTCGGTATGTTCGGGCGGGGCTCGGGAGCCCCGAGTGTCAAATGGTCGAGGTTCGAGTGAGGTGGAAACTTAGAAAAAAGACTGAGGTTGATTCTTCTGTCATAACCGCATCTGCGGTTCTTGGACTGTAGAAGCGGGACCGCAGATGCGGCCATTGAGTCGCAGAAGCGAAAAGGGGGCCGGACCAGGTAAACCGCATAAGCGGTCATTTAACCGCAGAGGCGGTTCCGCTTAAGCGGATGTCGGACCGCAAAAGCGGTCGAGCCCAACTGGCCCAGGACGCAGAAGTGGCCTAGTAACCGCATAAGTGGTCTCGCTTATGCGGTCCTAGACTGCAGAAGCGGAAATCGCTGGGGGCAGTAGCTTATTTAATACGGACTCAACTCCATTTTTAACACATTTCTCTCAACACTTGGGCGATTCTGGGGATTTCAAAGAGAGAGTCTCCACATATCATTGCAAGGTAAGTAATTCCCACTCGTTTTAGTTAAAATACATAAACATTAGGTAGATTTAACACTAAAAAATTTGGTAAAATCAAGGGATTTGAGCTAGACTTAGGATTTAATGAAAACTAAGGTTTTATCACATAATTTGCTATCTAATGAACTAGAAATCATATATTTGTGATCCTTAGGTGATAGGGAATGACTTCCTTTGAAAAATCTCGGAATCCATGCACGTGGGCCCGGGGTCGAAATTTAGGAAACTTGTGTTAATGGTTGGGGAATTGCTTAAATAGCTAGAATTTAACCTTGTAAGCCTTTATTTACTAGTTCTCACTTCATTTGATTAGTTTGGGATTTTCCGGCTTCGAATTAAGGACTTGGGCTCGTTTTTGGACATTGGGAGTGCACTTTGGAGCAAGGTGAGTCTCCTTTATAACCTCGTAAGAGGGAATTGTCCCCTTAGGATTAATGTTTGAATGTTTGTTGCTAAATGCGAGGACTACGCACGCGATAGGTGACGAGAGCCCGTGCGTAGTTACTACTATGTTAAATGTCTGGGTAGATTAGGACCTACAACATGCCTATTAAATATATCTCTTATGTTAAATTATTGTACCTAGTGTGTATTAGAGACTTAAAAAGGGGATATGAGCATATTTCTATAGTAAATTGAATTTGAATTGGTATTTTGACCATTCATGTGTCATGTGTGTGAACTTGATATTTTATCCTTATTTGTGGATCGGGTCGATCGCCTCGGTATGAATAGATGCATCTATAGGCGTGCCGTCGACCCTCTGCAAGTGCACAGTTTATTTCTGTTGGTTCGGGCCTCGCCTCGGTATTATGTGCGCATGTTAATTGTGGAAAAGCTTATACAAGCTTTGTTTTTCCATTATCTCATATGATGAATTACAAACTTGATGCTGTAAAATTCTTGACTTATACCACTTGCTATAAACTGTTGATACTTGTAATTCCATGTTTTGAACACATTACACACACACACACACATATATATATATATATTAACTGACCTTAGTAAGTATCGAGTCAACCTCTCATCTCTATTTCTTCGAGATTAGACGGGATACTTACTGGATACATGTTGTTTATGTACTCATGCTACACTTATGTACTTAAATATACTGGATTTGAGGCAGGTGGATCCGGACATCACTCTGGTGCATATCAGTGAGCGCATCTGGGTCTTCTACGGTGAGCTACACTTCCTTCTTACCGATCCGCAGTCGAAGAAGTCTTCGTTGTATTTTTTTTGTTTCTGTCTATCCTGATTCAGACAGTAGGATAGGGTATTATTCATGTTGTGTATATTCTACTAGTTGCCCGTAGCTTGTGACACCAGGTTCTGGCACACACAGTAGTAGACGTTATTTTGGGTTGTTTAACTGTCTTTACATCTTATCGATCTTTACTGGTTTATGACTTTAATTGGGAAAAATTCTATTATAATGATTTTTGGTAAGGGTAAATGGGAATTTAATTATTCTTCCACGTTGGCTGGCCTGACAAATGGTTTCGGGTGCCATCATGACCTATTATGGAAAATGGGTCTTGACAATATGGTATCAGAGCACTAGGTTCATGTAGGTCTCACAAGTTACGGGCAAACCTAATAGAGTCTTGTAGATCGGTACGGAGACGTCTGTATTTATCTTCGAGGGGCTATAGGGTGTTAGGAAAGACTACTCTTTATCCATTTTTCCATCGTGCATGGTAAGTATACTAAATTTCCTCTTCTATTCTCTCACAGATAGTGAGGACTCGTACCGCCAACGTTCCGGACCCTGGAGGAGCTGCTCCCCCCATTGCTAGAGGCCGAGGTAGAGGCCGGGGGAGGGCACCAACCCATAGTAGGGGACAAGGGCATCCCAGAGCTATTCTAATTGCACCACCAGCAGACTCTGTGAGGGATCCCACTATTGAGGAGCAGGGCGAGATGCCCGCAGCTGTGCCTACTCCGGCGAATTTCATGACTACGCCGGGATTTCAGGAGTTCATGGGTCGTATGCTCCGGCTCATGAACACCATGACTCAGTCTGGTTTATTTCCAGCAGACCCAGTTGCTTCGCAGACAGGAGAGGGAGCATAGACCCCTACTGCTCAGGCTCCAGGTCATGCAACTGCGGTATATCAGACACCGGGTGCACTACCCGCAGAGAGGGTTCAGCCAGTTGCTGCAGCAGTACCCCAGCCTAGGCCAACTGTGGAGTTCGATCCGCAGAAGTTACTAGATAGATAGACCAAACTTCACCCCCTAGTCTTCGGAGGTGAGCGTCATGGGGACGCCCAGGATTTCATCGATAGGTGTAGGGACAGACTGCACGCGATGAGGATATTGGAGTCGCATGGAGTCAACTTCACTACTTTTCAGCTTGAGGGCAGGGCCCGTAGATAGTGGCAGTCTTACGTTCTTGGTAGGCCCGCCGGTTCTCCTCCCATCACTTAGGGTCCGTTCGTACAATTGTTCCTGGACAGGTATATTTCGCTCTCTGAGAGGGAAGAGCTGCGGTATCAGTTTGAGCACCTTGAGTAGGGTCAGATGTCTGTGATCGACTATGAGGTCAGGTTTTTTGAGTTATCTCGCCATGCACTTATGATACTTCCTACAGATGCAGAGAGAGTGCGGAGGTTTCTCGTCGGGTTGCAGCCCAGTATTCGATCGAGTATGGCCCGAGAGGTGGAGATGGGTACAGAGTACCATCTTGTGGTCGATATTGCTCACCGGATTGAGGGGTATCGTCAGAGGGGTAAGGAGCAGATACAGTAGGACAAGAGAGCCAGATTCTTTGGATAGTTCAGAGGTGCCCCAGCTAGGGGTAGAGGTCAGAATGGGAGGGGTCATCCCAGTAGGCCCCCATCTTCATCACCACCATCTCCCACCCGGGGTGCTCTAGCACGCCCCTATTTCAGTGCCATGCCAGAGAGTTCCTACCGCCCGCCAGCTATTCAGGGTTCTTCCAGTGGGTATTTAGGTCCTCAGTGTTCTTCTGGTCCCTACTTCAGTGCTATGTCGGAGACTTCATATTGTCCACCGGCTATCCAGGATCCTCCCACGAGATCTACGAGTCATCAGGTACAGTCATCAGGGAAGCAGGTCGCCGCACCGCGTTGTTTTGAGTACGGTGACACAGGCCACACGAGGAGATACTTCCCCAGGCTTAGGGGCAAGGCAGTACAGTAGGGGCAGCAGCCCATGACTCCAACACCAGCGGCCAAGCCACCTAGAGGTGGAGGGCAGAGTAGCAAAGGCCGATCCAGAGGTGGAGGCCAGATAGGGAGAGGTCAGCCAGCTACTCCTCAGTCAGGTGGAGGCCAGACAGCCGGTGCTCCAGCCAGATTCTATGCTCTTCCAGCCAGGCCGGATGCATTGGCCTCAGATGCCGTCTTCACAGGTATTATCTCCGTCAGCAGTAGAGATGCATCTGTATTATTTGATCTAGGGTCCACTTATTCTTATGTATCATCTCTGTTTGCTCATTTCCTGGCTATTTCTCCTGAGCCTTTGGGTGTTTTTGTTCACGTGTCCACTCCTGTGGGCGATTCTGTGGTTGTGAACCGGGTCTACCAGTCTTGTGTGGTTACTTTCTGTGGTCTTGAGACTAGAGCAGACCTCCTGTTGCTCGATATGATCGATTTTGAGGTTATTCTGGGCATGGATTGGTTATCTCCATATCACGCCATTCTAGATTGCCATGCCAAGACTGTTTCTCTAGCAATTCCAGGGTTGCCAAGATTGTAGTGGAGGGGTTCCACTGTGGATACACCTAGCAGGGTTATTTCCTTCCTAAAGGCTCAACGCATGGTTGAGAAGGGGTGCTTGGACTACTTAGCTTATGTTCGAGACACCACCGTAGAGTCTCCGACGATTGATTCAGTGCCAGTAGTCCGAGAGTTCGCCAATATTTTTCCTTCTGATCTTCCTGCATACCTCCGGATCGTGATATTAATTTCGGTATTGATTTGGCTCCAAGCACTCAGCCTATATCTATCCCGTCGTACCGTATGGCTCCTAGGGAGCTGAAAGAGTTGAAGGAGCAGTTGGAGGAGTTGCTAGCAAAGGGTTTTTTTAGGCCCAATGTATCCCCTTGGGGTGCACCAGTGCTGTTTGTAAAGAAGAAGAATGGGACTATGTGGATGTGCATTGATTACCTCCAATTGAACAAAGTCACCAACAAGAACAAGTATCCATTGCCCCGTATTGATGACTTTTTTGACCAGCTGCAGGGTGCTAGGATGTTCCCTAAGATTGACCTGAGGTCAGGGTATCATCAGCTGAAGATTCGGGATTCAGATGTTCTGAAGACTGCATTCAGGACTAGATATGGCCACTATGAGTTCCTGGTGATGTCATTTAGCTTGACTAATGCTCCAGCGACATTTATGGACTTGATGAACAGGGTGTTCAGGCCCTATATTGATTCCTTTGTTATCGTCTTCATTGACGACATCTTGATATACTCACCTAGCTTGGGAGAGCACGAGCAGCATTTGAGAGTAGTGCTTTAGACCTTGCGAAAGCAGAAGCTTTATGCTAAGTTCTCCAAGTGCGAGTTTTGGCTAGAGTCAGTAGCATTCTTAGGGAATGTAGTGTCAGGAGAGGGTATTAAAGTGGATCCCAAGAAGATTGAGGCAGTTCAGAGTTGGCCACGTCCTACTTCAGTGACCGAGATCAGGAGTTTCTTGGGGCTAGCAGGTTATTACCGGCGATTCGTGCAAGGTTTTTCATATATTGCATCCCCTCTGACCAGATTAACCCAAAAGGGTGCCCTGTTCTGTTGGTCCGATGATTGTGAGGAGAGCTTCCAGAAGCTCAAGACGGCCTTCACTACGGCACTAGTTCTTGTATTGCCTTCCGGTTCGGGGACGTATATAGTGTATTGCGACTATTCTTGCGTTGGCTTGGGATGTGTATTAATACAGGAGGAGTGAATTTTTGCATATGCTTCATGTCAGCTGAAGGTTCATGAGAAAAATTACCCCGTGCACGATTTAGAGTTGGCGGCGATTGTTCATGCTCTTAAGATATGGAGGCATTATTTATATGGAGTGTCACGTGAGGTTTATACAGACCATCACAACTTGCAGCATTTATTCAAGTAGAGGGATCTTAATTTGAGGCAGTGCAGGTGGCTTGAGCTACTAAAGGATTATGACATTACCATTCTTTATCATCCAGGCAAGGCAAATGTGGTTGTGGATGCCTTGAGTAGGAAGGCGGAGAGCATGGGTTGCTTGGCATTCATTCCTGTCGAGATGAGACCATTAGCTTTGGACGTTCTGTCTTTAGCTACCAGGCTGGTGAGATTGGATATTTCAAAGCCCAGCTGGGTCCTAGCGTGTGTGGTTGCTCAGTATTCGTTGTTGGGGGAGATTAAGGCCCGACAGCTCGATGATCCACGTTTGGCAGTTCACAGAGAGACGGTACTTTAGGGAGGTTCCAGGGAGATTTTTATTGGCGAGGATGGTTTTTTACTGCTTCAGGGCCGTGTATGTGTTCCTAATGTTGATGGCTTGAGAGAGAGAGAGTTCTAGAGGAGGCCCACAGTTCGAGGTACTCCATTCATCCAGGTGCCACGAAGATGTATCGTGACTTGAGGCAGCATTACTTGTTGCGGAGGATGAAGAAGGACATTGCAGAGTATGCGGCTAAATGTTTGAATTGCCAGCAGGTCAAACATGAGCACCAGAAGCCAGATGGCCTATTTCAGCGGATGCCCATTTTGAAATGGAAGTGGGAGCACATCATTATGGATTTTGTGCTTGGTTTGCCGCGGACTCAGCGGAAAGTGGATTTAGTATGGGTTATTGTGGATAAATTGGCCAAGTCGGCCCACTTCATTCCTGTGGCGACTACTCATACAGCGGAGAGGTATGCTCAGATCTACATTCGGAAGATAGTGAGATTGCACGGTGTGCCAGTCTCCATCATATTAGATAGAGGCCCTCAGTTCTCTTCCCATTTCTGGAGAGCTGTTCAGAGTGAGTTGGGGACCCTCGTGGAGCTTAGCACGGCATTCCATCCTCAGACCGACAGGCAGCCGGAGTGGACAGTTCAGATTTTGGAGGATATGCTTAGAGCATGTGTGATTGACTTTGGAGGGCAGTGGGATCAGTTCTTACCCTTGGCAGAGTTTGCATATAATAACAGCTATCAGTCCAGCATAGAGGTGGCCCCGTATGAGGCATTATATGTTCATCGTTGTCGTTCTCCGACCGGGTGGTTTGAGGCTGGTGAGGCTAGGCTGCTTGGTACAGACTTGGTTCAAGATGCCTTGGATAACGTAAAGTTGATTCAGGAGAGACTCTGCACAGCTCAGTCCAGGCAGAAGAGTTACGCAGATCGGAAGGCATGTGATGTATCATTTATGGTTGGCGAGAAGGTTCTCTTGAAGGTTTTGCCCATGAAGGGCATTATGAGATTCGGAAAGAAGGGCAAGTTGAGCCCAAGGTTTATTGGCCCCTTTGATGTATTGAGGCAAGTTGGGGAGGTTGCCTATGAGCTTGCTTTACCTCCCAGTTTATAAGGAGTTCATCCAGTCTTCCATGTATCGATGCTCCGGAAGTATCATGCCGACAATTCGCATATGTTGGATTTTAGTACCATTCAGTTAGATGAGAGCTAAGGCTACGAGGAGGAGCCAATTGCCATTGTTTATAGACAGGACCACCAGTGGAGGTCCAAGAGGATTTCTGCGGTAAGAGACTAGTGGAAGGGACAACCGGTCGAGGAGGTGACCTGGGAGTCCGAGGAGGACATGCGGAGCCGATATCCCCACTTATTCAGCAGTCCAGGAACTTTTCTATGTCCGTTCGAGGACAAACATTTGTTTAAGAGGTGGAGGATGTAACGACCCGACTGGTCATTTTTCATTTTCAAACCTCGTTCCCCTAAATAATACTTTCCGCACTTGCTTTAGCTAATTTATGACTTGCGGGGACGGGTGGTTCGGAAGTTAGAAGAGTTCTGAGCGAGATTAAGCCTAGTTGCTTCTTTAAGTTCCTTTAAAAAGGCCAAGTTTGACTTCGGTCAACATTTTGGGAAACGGACCCGGAATCGTGATTTGACAATTTTTGAGGGTCCGTGGGAAAATATAGGACCTGGGCGTATGCCCGGAATCGAATTTCGAGGACCCTAGCCCGAGTAATGAATTTTTATGTAAAATTGTTAAGTTAAAGTTTCAAAGAATTTAATAAACTAAGAAATCATTGTGTTCATTGGTATCGAGTTTGGATTTCGATTTCGAAACTTGGTACAAGTCTAAAATATCAGTTAAGACCTACCCGTAAAATTTGGTGTCAATCCGAGTAGTTTAAGGGCATTTTGACCCGTTGGAGGAAAGTGTAGAACTTGAAGTTCAATGATTTGAGATATTGGGTTTTGGGGTGTGATTCCTCAATTTAACATTGTTTTGAGTGTTTTGAGGTTTCGAGTAGGTTCGCCTCGTGATTTCAGACTTGTCGGTATGTTCGGGCGGGGCTCGAGAGCCCCGAGCGTCAAATGGTCGAGGTTCGAGTGAGGTGGAAACTTAGAAAAAGGACTGAGGTTGCTGCTTCTGTCATAACTACATCTGCGGTACTTGGACCGTAGAAACGGGACTGCAGATGCGGCCATTAAGTCGTAGAAGCGAAAAGGGGGTCGGACCAGGTAAATCGCATAAGCGGTCATTTAACCACAGAGGCGCTTCCGCTTAAGCGGATGTCGGACCGCAAAAGCGGTCGAGCCCAACTGGCCCAGGACTATTGAAGCGGCCTAGTAACCGCATAAGCGGTCTCTCTTATGCGGCCCCAGACCGCAGAGGCGAAATCGCTGGGGGGCAGTAGCTCATTTAATACGGACTCAACTCCATTTTTAACACATTTCTCTCAATACTTGGGAGATTTTGGGGATTTCAAAGAGAGAGTCTCCACATATCATTGCAAGGTAAGTAATTTCCACTCACTTTTAGTTAAAATACATAAACATTAGGTAGATTTAACACTAAAAATTTGGTAAAATCAAGGGATTTGAGCTAGACCTAGGATTAATGAAAACTAAGGTTTTATCACATAATTTTTCATGTAATGAACTAGGTGATAGGGAACGACTTCCTTTGAAAAATCTCTAAATTCGTGCACGTGGGCCCGGGGTCAGAATTTAGGAAACTTGTGTCAAGGGTTGGGGAATTGCTTAAATAACTAGAATTTAACCTTGTAAGCCTTTATTCACTAGTTCTCACTTTATTTGATTAGTTTGGGATTGCATTGGGAGTGCACTTTGGAGAGAGATGAGTCTCCTTTCTAACCTCATAAGAGGGAATTGTCCCCTTAGGATTAATGTTTGAGTATTTGTTGCTAAATGCGGGGACTACGCACGCGTGAGGTGACGGGAGCCCGTGCGTAGCTACTACTATGTTAAATGTCCGGGTAGATTAGAACCTACAACATGCCTATTAAATATATCTCTTATGTTAAATTGTTGTTATGAACACCTAGTGTGTACTAGAGACTTAAAAGGGGATATGAGCATATTTCTATAGTTAATTGAATTTGAATTGGTATTTTGACCATTTATGTGTCATGTGTGTGAACTTGATATTTTATCCTTATTTGTGGATCGGGCCGATTGCCTCAGTATGTATATATGCATCTATAGGTGTGTCGTTGACCCTCGGCAAGTGCACAGTTTATTTCTGTTGGTTCGGGTCGTCGCCTCGGTATTATGTGCGCATGTTAATTGTGGAAAAGCTTATACATGCTTTGTTTTGCCATTATCTCATATGATAAATTACAAACTTGATGCTGTAAAATTCTTGACTTATACCACTTGCTATAAACTATTGATACTTGTAATTCCATGTTTTGAACACATCATACTTATATATATATATTAACTGACCTTAGTAAGTATCGAGTCGACCTCTCGTCTCTGCTTCTTCTAGATTAGACGGGATACTTACTGGGTACATGTTGTTTATGTACTCATGCTACACTTCTGTACTTAAATGTACAGGATTTGAGGCAGGTGGATCCGGACATCACTCTGGTGTATATCAGTGAGCACATCTGGGACTTCTACAGTGAGCTGCACTTCTTTCTTGCCGATCTGTAGCCTAAGAAGTCTTCCTTGTATTTTTGTTGTTTCTGTCTATCCTGATTCAAACAGTAGGATAGCGTATTATTCATATTGTGTATATTCTACTAGTTGCCCGTAGCTTGTGATACCAGGTTCTGGCATACACAGTAGTAGACGTTATTTTGGGTTGTATAACTGTCTTTACATCTTATCAATCTTTACTGGTTTATGACTTTAATTGGGAAAAAATCTATTATAAAAATTTTTGGTAAGGGTAAATGGGAATTTAATTATTCTTCCGCATTGGCTGGCCTGACAAATGGTTTCGGGCGCCATCATGACCGATTATGGAAAATGGGTCGTGACATGTTTAAATCCCGAATCGAGGAAGGAGTTGACTCTGTTTAACAGTCTGCGTATTAAATATCCTAGTAAGGAATTCTGTTAACCCGGGAGAAGGTGTTGGGCATTCCCGAATTCTGTGGTTCTAGCATGGATGCTTAACTGTTATGTCCGGCTTAATTATCTGATTTTAATACAATTCGAACCTATGTGCATTTTAAACCTTTTACCGCTTTTAATTAATTTTAAGGAAGATTAACGTTGTTTAAGACGTGTCTTTGGTTCGCATCGCATGAAATGCACCCGCAATCTGAAACTCATGTTACTCAACATTTTAGGATTTGGATTTGGGTCACATGAAATGCACACCCGAGTTTGGGACGGTAAAATTATTAAAGAATGCGCCTAAAATGACTAACACGTTATTAACTTTGCGGGAGGCCATGAAACTCGCTAAATGGTGCATCTAGATCTCTAAGTATTTTAAGGAAATAATTAAAGAGGGCCACGTAATTTATGAATTTTGTTTGGCGCGGTGCACCTCGATTTATTTTAAAGGCCATCCTAAAAAGGAAACTATTATTCTCTATTAAATATTTGTCACTAAAAAGCCTAATCAATTAACATTATTAATTAACTATTATTATCAGCAGCCCAAGGATTTCGGGCCTCAAGATCAAGTCTAAATTTAAACAAGCGTATCTTCATTATCGAAGATTGCTTAATTCAAATTTGCTACTTAACTTGAAAGGCCCAAGCTTGTGTTATAGAATTAAACTAATAACTTGGAACACATAGGACTAATAATAT